>OY293305.1:20729942-21012058 GCA_958502075.1 Orchestes rusci | reverse complement strand
GTCGCAGAGAACTGCCACTATTTTTAAAAGATAGATCGTGGTCGATAACCCATGTGTACAAATTTTCATGAGCCTATCATTTAAACTTTCCCATTTAAGGCTAATTGTCCCGTTAAAAAAAACACCCTGTATAGTTGATTTGAAAGTCATCTGCTGCATCTTCAGCTTCCTCTCGAACTTTGTCACTTAGGTTAGCCTCTACTAAGCAATCCGATTTATATTTATCATGTGAATCTTTTAGCTTTTTGAAATTCACTTCATAGTGTTCTTTTGCAGATGTTATTCGACTTTTGCATTCCAAACAGTAAAATAAAATATTTTGCTGAAGTGGGATACCGCATAGGCACATCTCTTGCAAATCCACCTTTTACATTTATCACATGGTGCTCCAAAAAGTTTATCTTTTTCTGATCGACTTTTGAAAATTCACATTGAATTGCATCCTGAGCAAGAAGTAGACGTGGTCATGATTTATTTGTACCAAATCTAGTTCAATCTGTTTAAAGTTTCAACCGTTAAGGTCCGCCGCCGCGCTGATGAACATTGTCTGGGCGACCGATATCAGCAAATTGTTCAGATTAGCTGATAAGAACTGAAACAATATTTGGAAATGGCATTACAAAGATTAGGGTGTCTTCAGATTTTAATCCAGTACCTTTAGCACGGAAATTTATTTTGAAACTGTGTTTTGATTCAATTTGCGACAAATTTTCACATACTAGACACTACTATACAAACCTTAATAAACAACAAGTAGCGTCGGCTCCATTCATCTAAAAGTGGTCAAATTTTCGTCTGTGTCAATGACAAAAATTCGTCTGATACATAGATGAATTACCTATCGAATTATACAGAACGATTACCCACTATGCAGTATATCTAAAGATTCATGCGAAGTTTCAAACTCTTGATTTAGAAAACAATTTCACATTCAAAAATGTCAGCAGGGTATAAATGAGGTATATTTCTGTCATTGAGGGGTTGACGTGAGTTGCCGCTACTTGTTGTTTATTATACTATGCTACTATACTGTTCATTTGAATATGACATAAAAACGGACTGTAAATGGAGCGGTTTGAAACGCGTGTTATATCTCCGTTTCAACCTGAAGTACCTATCGAGTTTTTGTTTGTCCTGCTTTCCAACGTTCCCACTGAAAGAGTTGTTGTTGCACGTAACGGGAGGGTAGCTTTCGTTTATGCAGAAGAAAATGAAGTTGTGGTCGCTCAGAGTTTTTGTTTCACACTTCCCACTTGGTTATCTTTGTTCTTAAGTTAGAAGTGACATTTGTCAAGTCCAGTTCAGAGCCATTACTTCCTGCTTGAAACATTGGCTTACCTCTTTCGTTCACAACAATCAGATCAATTGCTGCAAGCCATTCTACTAGAATCGCTCCTCTCTTATCTGTGACTTTCATACCCCATTGTGGAGATTTGTTAGGAGTTATCAGAACATTTTCTCTCTTTAGTCTAATGCGGTATGCAATTTGCTCAAAAGTTTCTTTGAGGCCCTGTATATCGTCGTTTCCCGAGCAGTAGCAGCTAAAGATTGAGTGGTTGTTTGTGATGACATAGGTAAAACCCGGACCCTCTCCCCAGCCGTTTATTGGTAGACTGTTGTCGATGATTTACATCGCAGTTTTTTGATGCTGGTCTTGTATCCAGTCTTTTTATTTCTTATTCTTTTACAGTTTGGCTCACTGACTACAAGAATTTTAGCGTTTCTTTCCTTGGCTGTTGCCACGGCCATGTCAAGCGCAGGACAACTCCTATTGGTGTTGATTTGGAGAACCTTGATCATATTTTTCGGTGGGGCTTGGACGTTTCCGCACCTCCTTTTGCGGACCCCTTTGGCATATAGGGTTGGACTGGTATCCTTCCTTATTGCAAAAGACACAGAAAGACTCAACTCTGCATTCGCGAGCATATGTCCTCCCTTCCCACACTTTCTGCATAAATTCTTCCTATTTGGTTCTTCACAATGTGCCTTCGTGTGCCCATTGCCCCAGCAGCCGAAGCATTGAAGTTCTTCTATTCGCTCAGAAATATTGCATTCCATCATCCGATTTTTATTGATCCGATTTTAATAAGTTTGATAGCATCTGCTTCTTTCATTATTAGAGTGGCATTTTGTTGTCCCCCATAGGCAGGTCTAGGAGCTCTGACTTCTACGGGTTCTGGTCTGGTTTCTAGAGCTTTTTGTACTGCGTTCTTGAATTCTTCCCCAGTCGTTAGCTCATCAATGTTTTTGATGTGCAATACTTTTTAAGACTTCAGAACTTTTGCCGCAAGACCTGGAAACTTTGATTTTCGTTCCTTTCTCAGTATCTCTGCTTTGCCCTCTCCGTTTTTGATGGTAAGTATTAAGTAACTATTTCTAGTTTTCTTGAACTCCTTTATTTCCACCCCTATTTTGGTCGGGTTCACAGCCGATTTAATGGTGCGTAAGATATTGATATAGCTTGTTCTTTTCATTTGTACCACGACAGCATCCTGTTTTGGTTTATTGGTCTGTGCTTCCACTGGTGTTTCTGTATCCCCTTGGCCTCCCATTATGCCTCCAATTCTTCCTCGGAATATCCGCTTTATTGGTTCACTCTTGTATACAATTAATTTTATTGTCGTGTCCACAAATAGGTGGTCCAACTTCCTGATAACCATTTCTCCTGTTTCATCCTCCATATCAGGTAAAATATGTTGCCGAAGCTTGAGATTTTCTTGTTGAAATGCCTCATCTCCTTCCTATTTTGCAATATCATATTCTCCTTTACTCCTGAGGTGAATATATCTCTGTCATTCTCGAACTTGATTGCGCTATCGTCAAAGATGGGGTAGTATATACATTTTGTTACGTGGGTCATTTTCCCTTCACTATCAGGAAAGCCTGGTGAGGGTGTCATCACTGCATACTCTCCTGTTTTTTTTTGTTGCAGTTTTAACTCGTTTTTTTACCACCAAGTACATCTGTTGCTCTATTCACAGCCCTATTAATTGATATCATATCTTCATTGCAAGGCAACAAAATGTCATGGTCTGCCGACGTATCCCTGACAAAGCCTCTCGCAATCTGGTGTGTATGGAAAATTTCGCTTTCCCATTCATCCTCCTTTATGGCTTGGAGACCCTCAAAGTTTTGATTTGCTTTGATTTGACGTCTTTTAATTTGTAAGTACCGTGCCTTCTTGCATTTTTCGCATTTCTCAATATCTTTTCCTGTCATTTCAGTTTCCCTAATTTCCGTCTCTCTGTGTTTCTTGAGCCTTTTAATTTCCTTCTGATGCACCTCCTCCATGTTCTTCATGTGTTTCCGAAGCTTGAGATTTTCTTGTTGAAATGCCTCATCTTCTTCTTTTTTTATCTTATTCATGTTTTCTATTGGCTGTTCTGCTTCTCTATCCTCAGACGAGTTCAGCCATGCCATTGCTTCAGTTGACATCAATTTCTCAACAATGTAACTTATTTTGCTACTGGTTTCTGAAAATTCCTTGTTGCAATTGTAGGTTCCGGATACCGTTTTTTCTAGTGTTTAGGCCTCGCGAAAAATGCCTGCGATATAATTCGCGAGGGTTCTGCCCATGCTTGTGGTTTGCCCTACGGTTATCTGCAGAGCCGTCTAAATTGTAATACAAGCCATGAAGTAACAATTGCAACGTCGCATCTAACGTCAACGATGGTCAAAATTTTGCATTGATTGAAGGGGCTTTCTTTGAAAATTAAGGTATATTACGATTACGAGATACAAAAGTTGTTCAATGGAACTGTAATTTGGAAGAATAACTTATATATTATCGCAACAAGTATGATGTTCATCACCACATGACGTGAAAATTTACATGAAACATAACCAATCCTAACAGGGGTTTTATGATTTGTTGGGAAAAAATATTAATTCTAAACAATAAAACAGTAAAACTGGAAGATAGGTACCTAGATGGTTACAGATTTTGAGATGTGATCGAAGCAGTTTCTGGAGGACTGTGTTGATAATAACGTTTAAAACTGATAAATCAAAAAGCACTAATTATTTGAGAAATGCTTAAAGGATAGATTGATGGAATTTCTAAATATTAATAATATTCTATCCAAGAACCAATTTGGATTTAAAAATGGCGTTAGCACTACAGACGCTATCTACAAGCTCACTAAAGATATTACTCAACACCTTGACTATGGCAATAAATGTCTGGCTGTTTTTCTTGATTTGGCGAAGGCATTTGATACTGTGCCTCACGCCGAGCTTCTAGAGGTTCTAAATGCCTATGGGATAAGGGGTGTAGTGCTGGATGTCTTTGAGGACTATCTTAGGGATAGAACACAGATTTTGAAGATTGGGGAGACTCTTAGTGATCCACAAAAAATGAAGATGGGAATTCCGCAAGGTACAGTTCTTGGACCAATTCTTTTTTTAACTTATATCAATTCATTAACAAACATGCATATTGAGAACGGTACTGTCATCTCATACGCTGATGACACTGCTGTGGTATTTTTTGGTAAATCCTGGCCTGAGATTGAAAATCTTGTGGATATTGGTATGACAAAAATAAAAAACTGGCTGGACACAAGTAGGCTCTCTCTAAATGTTCATAAAACCAACTACGTGGCTTTTTCGATAACAGCTGTTAATAGACCGGATTTTGATTCCATCAAAATTGATAATTTTGATGGGCCTATTTGTGAGGTGGCTTATACCAAGTATTTGGGAATCACTATAGATAAGTATTTGAGATGGGACCATCACTTGTTGAACCTTTCTAATAGAGTTAGAAAATTGATTTATGAGTTTTATACACTTAGAAATATTTTAACACAAAAAATGCTGATAACAGTATATAAAACGTTGGTTGAATCGGTGATTCGATATTGGATAACCATATGGGGTGGCCTGTATAAAAATGCATTGCAACAATTAAACGTTTCCCAGAACTACATTTTAAAAGTCATATTCAGGAGAAATAAAAGGTTTTCCACGGAATTACTATATTCCCAGGATGTAATGAATGTTCGGTCTTTGTATGTTTTAGAAATATCTGTATTCGTACATAGAACAAACTACTTAAAAACCTATGTAAATCATATGTACGACACACGAAATAAAATTAATAAGAACATATCTGTACACAATAGCAATAGAAGTATAAACATAAGATCTGTAAACTGCTTAGCCCCAAAGTGCTATAATATTATACCAGTAGAGATAAGAAACATAGACAGAATGCAATTATTTAGGAAAGAATGTAAAATATATATTGCCATGAACTGGAAAAAATATGAAGGGTTGTTCTGAGCCCACTCGCTTATTTCTCCATTCTGGAAGAGATATGTCTATCAATAAATTGTTATTAATGTTTAACTGATTAAAATGAGATACTGATTTGCTGTACATACAGATGATCTGTCATCTAGGTACAGCATATTATTTGAATGTGAGATCCTATTACATTTATAACCTGATATGTAGCAGTTGAATTGTTAAAAATTACGTAATATATATTATTATTACTATCTCGTCGCCGTATTGTTTTTCCAAAGTGAACGAAACAAAACTTGTTTATTCTGGTTTTTCCGCAAGACATAGAAGCTGGTGCTTATATGTGTGAGAAATAAAGGATGAGGCATTAATTAATCAAGTGTTCCTATTTAAATATGTATTTTTCTCATCCATTATTCCCCGAAAGGCATAGACTCTACACATACCATAATATGAAACTATCTAACAGTCTATCATGAAAATATTGACTGTCAGATTGCGATATCTCTGGTACCTACTATTACCCATCCACTTACCTCAATCCCCAATCTTAACGCAAAAATCACTTCATTTCTCACCGTGTTTCTCATCTTTTCAAAATACAATTCGAAGATGAATGAAAGCAAGTTGAAACTAGTCGAATAGTTGCAGAGCCGTCTAGAGTTTCATAGTTGGAACTAGAAGTGAACATCACACGCGGTGTTGCCCAAACTATTACTTCATGGCTTGTATTACAATATAGACGGCTCTGGTATCTGCCATTTTTGTTTTTTTGGTGGGTTTTCATAATTTTCAAAAGCTACACTCTTCAGGGCATCTTGAGTGTCCAAATCTGGGACTGACATTGCTCTCTGTCTTGGAGGTGTTCTGGTCACAGAATCTCTTCTTTTGAAAGGAACATCTACAGTTTATCCGCGGATGCGGTTTACTTACAAGTGGTGAAATGGACCAAAAATTTGAAGATACGACAGAAAGTTATTCTTGATAAAAAAGTCTGCTTGCCGAAAAAATAGGAGCTAACGATGAGAAAATTGATTTTTATTATACAAGGCGTCCCAAAAATTTAAAAACGAAAAAAAGAGCAAACAGTCATCTTTTGGCAATATTATGTGAAATGATAAATAAAAAACAAGGCAACCCCTTGGGCAACCCATTACTCTACACACCCATCAGATCACCTCAATGCCTCAAGGACGTCAAAAGATAACTAAAAATAAAATGAAAAATCCAGGTCCATTTTTAAAAAATTAAGTTTATGATGGCAGCTCGAAGACGAAATGTCAGATTTTCAATTTGATACCACCATCTTGTAGAGGAGACAAGTGGCAATGACAAAAATGTAATTTATTTTGAAATGTCTCTTCAAACAAACGCGGAAAACAATTAAAACATTTTTGCGAAATTTCGTTTTTTTTTCAAATATCTTCGGAAGTAGTCAGAATTTTTCAAATTTCAAAATGACATTTTGTTGAGCATAAAAATGCGCATCTTTGCATCCATTTAACCGACCCGGTATCTTTTATTATAACTGAGATCTCCATGCATGCATGCACTCGAATCTGTGATTAACACAGTTTTGCTGGAAAATGCACTTACATGTGTGCGCTACACCATCGGTATCTTCGTATGGAGGGTCTCTATCGAAAAGAATTATATAAACTTATCATCATCTTTTCTCATGTTCTACCTACTACACATTTTCCGGGTCATAAAAATAGAAATCTACCTGTTTGTGTTCAATGGACTCAAAAACCGCCGAAAGAAGTTGAATGAAAATTTGCAGTCATCATTTAAATCCGGAAATAGTCCAAAGGCATGGTTTTCCTCGTCAACTCATAGCTGATTTTGAGAAATTAAGATTTATTTATATTCAAATTTTTGATAGATATAAAATGACATTTGTCTGCATTCGCCATTTCCTTTCAATCAATGACAATGACAGTAATTTCATTTGACCTTGAAGCATGTTCTATTCGTACGTACAAAACATCAAGCCGCCTTCACAATAAATACATATTTGCGTTGTGTGCTGAATGTAGATGAAAAACGGTGAGTGGAATAGTGTGAACAAAATCAATTGAAGACGAAAACAAAATTTACATTTAATGTTTTATTCATAATATTGGTCAGGAGAAAATACAATAATCAGTCTATGACTGTGTAGAACCAAAAACGTGGAAGAGAATCAAAAATCAATGACATCCACCCTTCCCAAACGTCAGAATGGCCGACAAGGCGCCAAGGAAATATGTCTTTGCTCCAATGTCGTCCACAAGATACACTGCTTAAACGAAGAATCTCTCATCATAAGGTTGACAATGGGATAAACTGCTCACACTCGGCAATCCTGACTCAAAATCATCACCTGATACTTTTTCTCATCGTTCACAAGTGGAGACCTACTCTAACTGCTCTTAGTAGCCATGCTCTCACAGTCATGACCTATTCATTTTGCTCTAAGGACATGTGTTATCAACCTACCCATATAGGTATTAAAAAAACTCACTCTCTCCTTGACATGGAGCCCACAGCTTCATATGTTCCGAGGCATACAGCCCCTTATAAACATTCCTACAACGAGTTGAACCTTCTAGCTCAACCACCTCATATCTATCATTTTCCATCTTTTGAGAAACCTTGAATGGTCCGGGTCCATTCCATTAAGGCACCTTTTTTCTACTAGATCCACTTCCCATGATCTTTCTGCTTTATCTGAGCGCTTAATATTCGCTCACTGACAATAATTTTTCTTAGATTCGTAACATTCACAATCTCACTCTGTTCATGGGCCCTTTTCTCATTCACCATGCCTATGCCAAATCCAAACAAGACTTCACCGGAAGATTCTCCCAAACTTTTATTCACCGTACCATTCAACCCAATCTGTATTTTTGGTATATTCAAATCTCGCTCATCACTTTCTTTATCCCCACCCATCATAGCTGCCAATGCATTCAGTATGGTGGCATTGTATCTTTCTACTTGCCCATTACCTCTGGGCATTCCAACTGTATTCAAATGATGTCGAATTGTAAACTCCTCACAAAATTCTCGAAATGTTTTTGAGTTGAATGCTGTTTCCCTATCCGTAATGATCCTTTTGGGTGAACCAAAAATCTTGATAATTTATCTCAACTTTTCCACAGCATACTTTGATTTCGTATTCTTGACTGCATAAATGAAACAAAATTTTGTATAATCATCCACTATATGTAACCAGAGTTTTGTATCGGAAACTCCTTTGGTAAGACTACGCAGAAAAACTCGTCCCGATTCAAATGTGAGAGGAAATGATATTCTCGTTCCTACAGTCGGCTTATGGCGATATGCAATGTGATCGGTATATACTATAAAGTTTTATAGGTATATGGAGACATCCCAGAAGATAAACCAAAAATCAATGACATGTACGCTTCCCAAACGTCAGAATGGCCGACTCATCTTGCTGCGTCCCCATTGGCGTAGTGGCCGCGTTTTGACATTTTGAGCGTATTGACATACCCGTCCTGATTGGTTGAAATTTTGAATCATGACGGCGAGAATATCACCAACCAATCATATCGCGAAACGCGAAATCGCCGTCCTTGAAACACGCACATGAGAACCCACCATCAGTGTTGCCACCTTCTTCCCAAGAACATTCCACGTGAACGGTATCGGTTGAGGCGACAATGAAATATGCCTTTGCTCTTGCTCCAATGTCGTCCACAAGATACACTGGTTGGTTGGTTGGTTGTTCGGGTGGCGCTGCTCTACCTGAGCAATTTGCCAGTTGATTCGCTGTAGTAACTGCAAAGAGTTTGGCTATGCAGTCACTAGAATATATAGTTTTTTGGAATCGATAGGGGTTGGTATTGTACAAACCCAACAAAGGATTTAAACTCTTCTCGCTCCCGCGCAGTGGAGGAGCTAACACACATGATATTGCATCGGACGGATATAGGGATTTGTCTATGTAGAGTCTTTTCTGTAATTAAAAGAAGTGTGATTTTTTTTCCTACAACTTGATCTGATTTATGGTTAGAAATTTCATTAACAATTTCGTTAACAGTTTCTTTTGGAATTCTGCATAAAGGTTTAAGCTTGGTATTTCGTTTATCGGGCATGTTAAAAGATGTGGTTTAGGTCTTCAATTTGACAGCATTCGCATAGAGGAGAGTCTTTGATTCCAATTTTGAATAAGTGTTGCGATGATAAACAATGTCCTGTCCTCAGCCGAATCATTGTCGTTATTTGTTTTCTTTCTTTAAATTTAGTGTATTTGAACCATTGTGTTTTTAGTGGGCTGTCCACTATTTGACCGTACCATTGTCCTCTATTTTTTGTTTCTATTTTCCATTCCTTGATAAATTTGTCATTAATGCTTTTTGTTACATAAGGTATGATTTTCCTTCTGTCAATTTCTTTTCTCAAAGGCACATTTAGCTTTCTCTCTACCTTCGCCAACTTGTCTGCCATCTCATTGCCTTGAATTTCAGCGTGTCCTGGTAGTTCATTCCTCTCTCATTTGCTCCAATTAAAAGGCTTTTTGTATTTGAAGATATGTGGTCATTTTTGATTGATATTTTGTTATTGTTTAGTCTGTTGATGGCACTTTGTGAATCCGAAAATATTATTACGTCATTTATAATACTCTTCTTGATAGCAGTTTTCACTGCTTCCTGAATAGATATCACTTCCGCTGTACATATTGAGAAGTCATTACACAATTTTGCCGAGAAATTGTATTTTATTTTTGATATGTGTATGTCTATGCCCACTTTGTTCAAATGTTTTGAGGCGTCCGTGAAGATGATCTGTGGCCAGTTGAAAATGTTGTTTGGCATAGTTGTCCGACTTTTCTATTTTGAGGTTCATGGTTCTTAGTGTCTTCAATTGTAGATGATAGTCAAAAGAAAATGTTCCATGTTTGTCTGTCTTTTGTATTATGTTCATGTGGGGGCTAATTAGGTTAAGACCAGGTATGGTGGATTTTTAATTGACCAATATGGCATGCATTCGTTAATGTTCCGATTTATCATTTTTGGATTTTCTACTACTGGCTGATTATGTATGTTAATCATGTTGATAATAAATTTAGCAGCTAGAATAATTCTTCGATTTTCCAGGTCCCATTCTGCTGCTTCCGATAGAAGTGCGTTTGTTGGTGTTTATACCATGCATCCCATTACAATACTCAAGCTTTGGAACTGTATTGAGTCAAGTTTTTTCAAGATATTGTCATGCGAATACGAACGGATCAAAAGAACATGGAGTAAATCACCTCACTCAAATGAACGACGCCGTGCAAATTCAGCACACTTTCGTGTATAAATAGAAGCCGCTATGCTAGTAAAGTGGTTGGGAGAAACGTGATTTACTCCGATCTTCCTTCCCACGAGCAGTGTCAGTCGCAAGACAAGAAGCCCTATCACCTTAACACCACGCCCACTATAACTTACTTCGCTACGCGTTACCCCCTTCAGGAATCAACAATCAAATAAACATACCCGTCCTACTGTTTTTATGCTGGTAAGAGAATATATTGGTGAATACATGCTATTACTTCACAACCCTACGGAGTTTTCCTTCCACCTGCCGCTACGTCCCTGGAGCTCGATAAGTGTGAGGATCCAGACGAAGACCCAATCCTACGCTTATCGTGACATTTGGCTGGGTTAAAAAAGATACACTGCGTATCTCCCATCCCAAGGTTGACAATAGGATATACTGCTCACAATAATAGTGATATTGTATTGGGAAAATGTTTTTTTTTATTAATAATTTTTATTTAATCAAAATTTTGTTATTTTATATTGAATTACAGAAAGGCGAGCGGAGTCGCGGGTTTTCAGGTAGACTCTTATAATAACGGAAATCCTCGTTCGCAAATGTGGCACGCTGTATACATATATTCACTTTTTATCTTCGAATTTGATGAGCCACTGCTATTTCCTGACAGTGATCTATCAAACAAATAATGTGCTTATTTTGATGCCATCTCCCTACAATCCCAATCAATTTGGCACATAGATTGTGAAACACCATGTATGATACATTTCATGAACGGACTCCAATATACTCACATGTGATCGTGGGGTTGAAACTGAATAGTTTGGATTTCTCTACCTGTACGTTTTGATAATATGTATATTATACTGAATTTCGTGAGAACGTCTTAAACCAAATTAAACATTGAAAATGATTACCTACCTTGACAATAGTCACCGACTCCAAAACGTACGATATTGCTTCAAATATTGAAATAAAAACCATACAAATAAAAATCGTTCTATTTAGATTTTAAAAAAATAGGTAGATACATAATTTATATCACCAGATGATTTCAGGAAAAGAAAAGTACTATACTCTCTTGTAGTTACGCACTGATGTTACACCGTTGGAAACCGAGGTCTACAAAAAAAAAATCAAAGTTGGTTGTTTAGTTATAGAAATAAAATGCGATGGTATTTTATTGTCGTCATTGATCATAACCATGAATACATACCGAAACTAGGCCTGAGTCAGAAAATTTCCAAACTCTCAAATCTTCAAGTTTTCCATCAATAGTTTTCGTTTTGAAAGTGACGCTGTCTCCTTCCAGTGTTGTGAGGCTCTTAAAAATGTGAGACACTCTGTGAGGTTTTGATGGTTTAAACGCGGTTGAAATAACAGTTAATAGAAAAAAGATATTTGTATTTATTAAATTGATTGTGACTTGAAAAATTGATAAAAAAGTCAAAATCATTACTCATACAACTAATTTTGGACACAAAAACGGTCACATACAAATGAACATGGAAGTTGACTGCAGAAGAGAGAAACGAATATGAAGAATAGGGTACCTATGTTTTAAAATTTATTTTTCAAATTCAAATATTTGGTTTATCCCCTTCTCCCTACTGGCCAACACTATCTTTATGCATGTGCCTCTACAAGATCAACACACCAATCGAATAGAAACCGAATAAAAACAAAAAATCTGGTTTTTGAAAAAGCAATTTAGCAATACTTTCTTCCTAAAGAAATTCACAATATAGCTTACCTTCACGGAAAGTTTGCCCAAAACGTGTTCGGTTTCTTGATTGAAAATAAATTTGACAGTTTTTACACCGTAGTTACAGGTAATCGAGGTATCATCAACTTCACTGATACTCAATGGAGACTTGAGACCTGCGAATTTTTGTACTTCTTCTTCCGGAAGACCTGTAACAGACAATACTGATAACAGGCCTATTATTTCACTACCGGTAAAGTCGGGTTACTTAGTTCCTGGAGGGTAGCTATGTCACTATTCCAAATTTTGAAAAAAATTTCAATTAATTTTAGAAGATTTTTTTTGTTATAAACCTGTAACAAAGTGACAAATCATGAAAAACCTTCAAAAATTGAAAAAAAACAACCCACATGACAAAGTCACCCTCCAGGGCAAAAGTAACCTGGTTTTACATAACGTCCAATTACATTGAATATAACTTTTTATAATAACAGACCATGTTGGATTTTACGGAAAATCATTTAAAAAGGTCTATAAAAAAGCTTACCCATAGCCTTCAAGTAGTTTTCATAGTTGTCTTGTGAGACGAATTCATAGTTTCCCACAAATTGAACCATATCGTACAATTTATAACCGAACGTGTCAGTAAAGGAATCAATTCAAATGTTTCAAGTATTCAGCAACGTGTTTCACTTTATATCAAGTCGTTATCTGAGTAGTAACCAGGCAGCCTTATCGATAATGGCTTTTAATCAAAACGGATCATTCGTTTGATATGAGATGAAGTGTTCTTTATTGATGTATTATGTAAAGCCTTAAATCTAAATATTACTTACACATTGAGAAATCTATAGAAAATATTCTTAGAGATAAATAAACCTATATCACCATGTTCATATTACAAAACTTGTTAAGTTATAAAACTTTTCAGAAAATAAATATTTCATATTATCAAAATGATCCAATGGATTATACGTTTTTACCAAACCAAAACTAACAATATTGGTGAGATTGAAAATCACTTCCAGTACCTACTGCAACTCTTCAGTACTTTTTATGAACAAGTAGAGATACAAATCTGAATATACGGGATGTTACTGAATTTGACATGCCCATTTCAGCTAAAAAAAATTGCACTCAATTCAAAATAACATAATACGGCGATGCTAAAAACGACGTCAAAAAAATTGAAGTCCTACTAATATAATGTTGCATCCTGCAGAAGTAAGCGTTTGCCAAATCGAATTTTGTCATTATTGAAATCCGCATTCAAAACCTTTTGGAAATATGGCGCCCATAAGAAAAGCCGATGTTGACTTTGGCCGGACGCAACATAGCCGTTTTCATATAGAAAATTTTGAGTCTTATAATAAGCAAAATATCGTAGTTTTTCAAAAACGGACATTTTCCCTTTCCACCCTATATCAACATTGAGGTATCGAATAAGACAAAGAGAGAATAGTCTTAGGCATATAAATACGCTACTTTTTTTCCATTCAAGCGACGCCATATCTCACCCTTTCCAATATCACCATGTAGTGCCATGTAGGTATATCATTTTATTCTGGGCTCACTGTATGTTTCGTGGAACTAAAAAGTCACTTTTTTCATAAGAAATACTCTTATTTATTAATCAATTTGTTGCAAGTCAAGACGAACATTCTCGTTCTTTTTCACTACAATACAGTCTTTTTAAAAACTCAG
This sequence comes from Orchestes rusci, assembly GCA_958502075.1. Taxonomy (NCBI): domain Eukaryota; kingdom Metazoa; phylum Arthropoda; class Insecta; order Coleoptera; family Curculionidae; genus Orchestes; species Orchestes rusci. Next base: position 20,998,128 of record OY293305.1, on the reverse strand, counting down.
TACAAGTTAAGTTATTTGGTCTAATATTCACGCCCAATATGCAGATCAATGCATATATTAGTATTCCTGATCATAAACTTTCATGCCTATATCTTTTTTTCAATAAAAATCTACACGACTTTAACTGCGCTGATCAAAAAAAACTGTGAATCATTTTAGAAATAAGTTTCTTATATTCTAATGAATCTTTAACAAAAAACTGACGTACGCGTACGATGTACTTACCTACGAGGCACCGCGCTGCTGGATACCTGCTAAGCAAAAACCTCTTATTCGCGGGACGATGAACACACCTTCGTCAACCCAAGTAACAATTACAATTACAATTCCGACTTCCGACTAAATTCAACCAATCCCAACGTTGTCATTGGTTTTTGTTTGCTGCCTTATGCCAAGGTTTCTATATAAGAGGTTGCCTCACTTTTACGGTCATGACGTCATTTGTGTCTACTGTAGCGCCTCTGCGGCCACTTCTCGAACCATTCCATCATAAAATCAAGAATTTCATTCATCAATATCATAAACTCACTATTTATTTCCAGGTGGACGAGAGATTTTTTGCTGTCGATGGTTTTTCTTTCGTGAAATCATCTACTTACGTTTTGAAAACTGTTTATAAGTGTCTTATCCTTGTCTATCAAATATAGTGTTTTAAAGGTAGGTGTGTCTAGAAATGATCATTATAGAGTTTGTTCACATGTGTTCAACTGTTTATTCTATTCTACCTAAATTTAGCTTTCATTATATTTCAATAGTAGATTTCTCAGTATATTTAGGCAGGACTAATATAAAATAATAGTTAAAAAGTTGTGGAAATCTGAGGTTTGATGTTTTGAATATACATATAGAAAATACTCACATTTGGAACAGTATTTTCGCTTCCTTGACCAATAATATACAATAATAATGTCCCAAAAGATAATTTTACACCTCTATTAATATTTTATTTCGACTCAAATCATCAAATTAGCAAGAAATTCAACGTTTTATCAATCATTGATCGAATGAGAGTAATGACACATGACACGACATGATGCAGTCCGATTGCATGACAGGAATGACACTCAAATGTCAGAACGCGGACTGTTTCAGACCGCTATCCACAAATGACGTCAATTTCTCCCCTTCCGTCTTTACCTCAGGCAAAGTGAGGCAGCCTCTTGTATACTGATCTTGGCCTTATGCCAGCCAAACTTAAAGCAACGTAACCACAAGATCGCTACAACTTTAGAAATTAACAGTTGCAGAATCTTACTCTTAACAACGTAGGCGGAGGTCGGGAGTAGTCAGCACTTGAGACGTTGCCGAAGGTTGAGAATCGCGTGGTTGCCATCACGTATTTGAAAGGTCTGTTTAATGCACTACAGAAGAAACAACGTAGTACAACGTTGTTACTAAATACGTGTTCAAGTGTGTATGAACTACAACGTTGTACAGCGTTTTAACAGGCGACTTGGAGCAACCATGAGCCATGAAGATATTGACCAACTGCAACGTTGGACAACGTCTACTGAGCGACTCCAAAGTAAGCATCAGCAAAGATATAACCTCAAAATAAGTATATTTAGTAAAAACTATATATCGATGTTATAGAAGCATTGCTCAAATCAAAATCTATAGAAACAAAAATTATAAATATTCAACCACTTTTTACCGAAAACGTAAGAACATCTTACAAGGAAACCAGAGCAAAGGAAAGGGGAGCAATATGGAAAATCAGTGTAGTGAGGGACACGATGTACGTGGTCCAATTTAGTCGGGATTCGTGTACTTTTCAGAACCAAAGGTCGCTTATAGTCAATTGATTGTTGCCGATAGGGCCCCTTACCACTTCTTTGGAATTTTGAAGGTTGGCATCGACGACTACGCCATTTCCGCTATTTTATTGTGTCATGTGTTGTAGATAGATTCAATAAATGTCAGAGAAAATAGAGAATCTTTACTGTTTCATCAAGCGAATACTTTTGTGATATCGTCATGTGATATTCTTGATGTTTTTCACTTTCTTACAAAGCAAATTTTCAAGAAAAAATTTAGGTTAACCGATCAAAACTATAGTTTTGGAATGAGAATTAGAAAATAAATGGAGGACTCTGCATTATTTCGAAGTATTGGGGTCATATTCATCAATGAACTGGAGTGCGTGTATGGTTTTCAGTTATTTGTTGTATCAGTTATTCATGATACAAGCTGGACTAGGGAGTGAAAAGGGGTGCTTGGAGACACATGATTGAAATGCCTTCTTACTGCTTACTTACTCACACAAACGATAATTTTCATCCTAAAAGGAAAAAAATCACTTTATTCATTTTTTCAATTATCGCATATTTTACTATTTATTGTATTGCTACAGCCTTGTTGATATGCTTTGTAAGTCACCTGCCAACAGTGACATTTGTGGTTGTCAAGTTTTGAGTCTTTGGCAGCGTTGCCAACAATACGGATTTTTCCTTGTTTATACGAATGTTTATAGCTTATTATTCGGATGCGAAATTCATGTCTATGCGATACGGAATTTTGCAATGGATGACAAAAGTTGTTATTATTATCATCAGTTGTCATACTATGCACAAGCTGAAACGATCATGATAGGGATTTTATACGAAAATTTCTGCAGTATCAAAATTGGGTACAACGACGGCGATGAGAGTTTGGCAAGAGTTTCATGTCTCGCGTGGGGGCGGCGCCACAACCAGACGAACAAACGAATGCCAAACTTATAACGACAACGATGGTGAAAGTGTAGCAGGCGGGGTACCATGTCAAGCGTAAGGGCAGCGCCGCCCCCACGACAAACATCCAGACTAACAGACAAACAAATGCCAAACTTACAAAGACGACGACGACGGTGTAAGTGTGGCGGAATAACCATTCCTCATCCAAACTAACCCATCAATAATATTTGTTATGTTAACCTTTTGCTAACCAACGAACTGCTGCATATTTTTAAGTGTATTCGGTTAATGCACTATATGATGTCGCTAAGGCGACATCAAGTTTCATGGTACTGGACAATATACCTATTATTTGACAGCTCCAGTGCGCACCGACACAACAAATGGAAAACGCTATAAACAATTTGACAATGACAGGTGAAAGCGTAGCAACAAGGTTGTAGCAACACAGTTGACAAATATGTCAAAATTAAAAAATATGATGAATGATGATAATTTATGTTTTTTTCTTTTAGAATGAAAGATCGTTTGTGTGAGTTAGTAAGCAATCATTGCAATATATATCCACCATACTGGATACTGGCCAGGATATTATTACCCCACCCAGACTTCTATTCACTTCCCAGTCCCGTTAGCTTGTATCATAGATTTTCCTGGTTTCCCAACCTTTTCTCAAAATTTCCTCACCTATGTCGACATATTATACAGGGTGTCCCTGAAAAGACTGTAGAACGCTTAACCACAAATTCCTTGACCAAAAATAGGGTGATCTAGGCGAACTTACCTGTATCCAAAATTGCGTCGTCAAGTCTACAGAGGACGCCAAAGTTTCAAAAAAAATTTGGTTTTTCCTCCATTTTCAAAAACGTACCAATCGATTTTGATAATTTCTGGTACCTAGTCATGGACCATGAAATTGCGTTTTTCGATTTTATAGCGAACGGTTGTCTTGATTGGAAGTGTTGAAAAAGTGACTTCACATGTTGTTATTTCTTTTGATTTTTTTTGAAATTGGTTTTTTTGATAATTCAGATGCTTTTATCTAATAGTTCAATGTATTGGGGAGTTTTTCTCTTTCTTGAAAAATTTCGCTGGGATAGGTGGTTGTGGCAGAAAAAAAAAATTTTTCAACTAGCTTCACAGATATTTTACTATTGATTTATTTTTTTCTAGCATAATCACTTATCCCAGCATATTTTGTCAAGAGAGGAAAAAACTTTCACACTGTGTTATTAGATAAAAATATCTGGATCATCAGAAAGTCACTTCCATAAAAATTAGTGACGTCATATGCAGCTATATCTTTTGATTTTTTACGGAATTGACTTTATGATAATTCAGATGTTTTCATCTAATAACCCAGTGTGTGAAAAAGTTTTTTCTCTCTTGAAAAAATTTGCTGGGATGAGTAGTTATGCTAGCAAATAATAAATCAATAATAAAATATCTGTGTACCTGATTGAAAATATTTTTTTTCTGGCACCACCACTCATCCCAGCAAAATTTCTCAGAAAAGAGAGAAACTCCCCAATTGCTTGAACTATTAGCTAAAAGCATCTGAATTATCAAAAAGTCAATTCCAAAAAAAACAAAAGAAATAACATGTGAAGTCCCTTTTTTAACACTTCCGATCAAGTACAATCGTTCGCTATAGAAACGAAAAACGTAATTTCATGGTCCAAGATTAGGTACCAAAAATTATCAAAATCGATTTGTAAGTTTTTGAAAAATGTGGGAAAAACCAAAATTTTTTTGAAACCTTGACGCTCTCTGTAGAATTAACGAAGCAATTTTGGATATAGGTGAGTTTGCCTAGATCGCTCTATTTTTGGTCAAGGAATTTGTGGTTAAGCGTTGTACAGTCTTCTCAGGTATGTCTACAAAAATCTTACAGTCAAAATCATCAAGGAGAATTTGTTAATCTATGTTTGTCTGAAGTGATATAGCACCAGAAAGGCATATGCCTGATTGGAAAGACTTCGGTTCTAAGGCCAAAAATGATGCTGTGGCTATACAGCTTGTACAGAATAAAATGATGTACACTAGATAACACATAAGATGCGTACAATGAAATGGTAAAACGGTTTTGGTTTGAGCAGTGTATGACAAGTGAACGTCATGTCATGTTTTGTCAGTTGCAATAATATGCCCAGACAATTATTATTATTATCAGTGAAGACCTATGGTCGGTAAGAAGAACTAAATAAGTAACTAAATAAAGTAATGTTATCTTTCATAATTTCTGAAACTCTGGAATATTTTTTTATTGTGAATCTATCATCATTCTATCATACAGTCATTACCACAACAACCCTAAAACAGCAGAATATCCAGCGCCAGCTTAGTCACTAATCCTTGGTGAAAACACGGATACAATTTATTTGCAACGTTGCCATTTTTGTATCGACAGTCTTTCTGAAAAACGACAAAACGAGTCGAGGTTATACAAGATCTTACGATCTTAGCACAAGATAGATTGGGCAGGAGCGTTACTTTTTAAACGATATTTAAGAGAACATCCACCGGGTACGCTGGGCAGGAGCGTACCTTTATACTCGGGCAGGAGCAGCTATATGGGCAGGAGCGTTACCCATAAATCTGCAATATATCTTAATAATTGAACCTCTACTCGGTGACTTGGCAACACAGCATGACGTGCCTTGTGATTTTAGGATTGTATCCGTGTTTTCGCCAAGGACTTTAAGCTTAGTCAGCCTCAATATCCTCCTAGCTTCAGCTCTGTCTTGACAGCCATGCCAGTTAACAGTGACTTGTGGCGTATTCCCGTGTAGCAACACGCCCCAGATCGGTTGGCAACACGGCTGGATGATGCGACAAGACAAGACTGACGGGAAGTGACAGACGACAAGACGCCAGCCGATTCCCGGTTCGAAGCGATCGACACGCGATTTTTCAAAATTCGACCTGAATTCGCTATTTAGTTGAATATATTGTGAATAAAATACTATATTACGAGTCTGCCTACTTTGCTCACCCGCAGAAAACCCACATTGGTGACCCCGAGTGTGTGTGCATCGTGCTATCGCCGGTCAACGACCTCTCGTCCTTCCTTTCGGTATTGTGCCCCAAAAACGGAAGATGTCAAACCTTGACCCGACTTACGCCGCCGCCGGTGCCTCTGCCACCACACCTCAACAAACGGACGATCAATCGGTTATTGCCCGTGTAGATATCAAAGTGCCTGAATTCTGGTGTACTGAGCCTGAATTATGGTTCCTGCGACTCGAGGCTCAGTTCCGCCAAGCTAGAATAACGTCTGATGACTGCAAAGTCGACCACACCGTTACAAGCCTGAACGGCGAGATTCTACTCGAAGTTGCAGACATTTTGAGGAATCCAACGAGAGGCACATCTTACGAGGATTCAAAAGCCCGATTACTCGACAGATATGGCTTGTGTTCAGACAAAAAAATCCACCGATTGATAGAAATGACTCTTGGCGACCTCAAACCGACCCAGCTTCTCCACCGTATGCAGGCCTTAGCAGCAAGTTCTGTAAGTCCACCGATACTCAAAAACCTCTGGCTTGACCGCTTGCCACCTCAAGTAAGAGGAGTAATATCTATCCTGGACGATGATTTGGAGGAACTGGCCAAAAAGGCGGACAAATACATTCGTTCGTCTAGCCTCCCAGTCATGCCAATTGAGGAGAAGCCCCTGGAAAAAGTTGTAGCTGAGCTGTGTGACCAAGTTAGTGCACTTTCCAAAAAAGTTGGCCACTGTGGGCGATCCCAATCGCAACCGGCCCAAACAAACAAAAGTCTTTCGCCTGACGGCCAGTGCTACTACCATAGGAGATTTGGGCCCCAAGCCAAAAAGTGCAGACCACCATGCAAGATCGCAGGGGGCGCAGTAGCGGCGATAACTGTCGGCTCCCACACCACACGTCGCCTATTCGTCATAGATGAGAGCCTGTAACTCCAATTTCTCATTGACACTGGTTCTGATTTGAGTGTGCTGCCACGAAAACTGTGTACCGCCACGCAACCTACTGCTGTATGTATGTACTCCGCTACTGGATCCTGCATCAAAACGTATGGTCAAAAGCAGTTAACGCTGAACCTGGGCCTTGGTCAACCGGTCACATGGACGTTCATAGTTGCAGATGTCACCACCGCCATACTAGGCGCCGACTTCCTCACACTCCAGGGCATCGCCGTAGATATGCGGAACAAACGCCTCGTGAATTCAACTGCACCAAACTCTATTACCTGCGTGTCCCGTAGAGCCCTGGAAGTGGGTCTATCCACCGCCCATCCTCATGATCGTCCAATCGTCTTGACAGACGAAGTCCAGCACTATATCAAGACTCACGGTTCTCCGGTATTCTCGAAGCCACGCAGGCTTCCGCCCGACCGTCTCCTGGCAGCACGCACCGAGTCCAACGACCTTATGCAGGCAGGCATTATCCAGCCATCAAAGTCTCCATGGGCCAGTCCACTCCATATGGTCCAGCAAACCAACGGCCAGTGGCGTGCCTGCGGTGATTTTCGCCGTCTCAATGCCGCCACCAAGCCCAATCGCTACCCCGTGCCGCACATACAAGACTTTGCGAACCAGTCACATGGTAAGAAGATCTTCTCTACTATAGATCTGGTGAAAGCTTTCCACCAAATACCCGTCCGCCCCTAAGATGTACCAAAAACTGCTGTGATTACGCCCTTCGGACTGTATGAGTTCTTGCGTATGTCCTTTGGATTGTGTCGGGTAATGTGAAAGGTTTTGAGCATTGCACGTTTTTTCCGATAATAAATCAAATTTTTGTTGGAGTGTAAGCGGTATTAAATCGGATTTTTTTACAATTGTTATTCGTAACTATAACATTAATGTAACTATAACATCACAATAAACAAGGCTGCTTTCCAAATCAAATGAGCATCACAGAAACTGCATAATGCAATATTAGGTCGAACATAAACCACCCGCCATGAAATCCCCTAGGATTTAAATAAAGTCCATAAAGTTGATGTTCACTGATCATCCATATCAACGTCAGTCTGATTGGGTAACACACAGATTTTCACAACAAGTCTTTTGACTTCTCCTGTAGCAGTTTGGATGGTAATTGTTCGTATGATGCCATCATTGCTAGCATGTGTTTGCAAGACTCTTCCCATACGCCATTAAAGTGGTGGAAGTCCGTCATCCTTGATAAGGACCAGGAGGCCGGGTTTGAGGTACTGTTGTGAATGTTCCTTCCATTTAATTCTTTGTTGGAGGAAGGATATGTACTCCTTATTCCAACGTGACCAAAGATGTTGTAGAATTTGTTGGGATGGCTCAAATCTGGACAGGTAATTTGGTTTTGCGTTTGTGAAATCGGGTTCTGATATGCTTGTTAGAGGTTCACCAATGAGCAGATGTGCAGGAGTGATGGAATTGATATCGTTAGGGTCAGCAGACAATGGATAAAGAGGCCTTGAATTGAGGCAAGCTTCTTTTTCTTATAATACCGTGCAAAATTCCTCGAAAGTTAAAGCTGCATCGCCTACTACACGCTTCAAATGATACTTAACAGACTTAACCCCTGATTCCCACAAACCACCGAAGTGTGGGGCACGTGGTGGAATAAAATTCCATTGTATGCCTTCATTTGATAATGGTATTTGCATTATTTTCAATGAATTTCCGTAATTCATTATTTGCGCCGACAAAAGTTGTACCGTTATCAGAAAACGTTTGTGAACATTTGCCGCGCCTAGCCATAAAACGCTTGAGTGCTGCCAAAAAACAAGATGTAGTTAGGTCACTAACAACCTCGATATGTATTGCCTCACTTACAAAACAGATGAAAAGAGAGACGTAGGCTTTGGTAGTCCTTGCATTTCGACCTTTTCTATCTCGTAAGAGAAAAGGACCTGCGTAATCTACGCCACATACAGAAAATGAGCGAGTTATCGTGATACGGGAAGAGGGTAGATTACCCATTAAATATTTTCCAGGTTTGTGATTAAACCTAGAACAACGTACACAATCATGCACAACCTTTTTAACAAGATTTCGTCCCGAAATTGGCCAAAAATGATCTCGTGAAGATGCAAGAACTGCTTGTGGACCAGCATGTAACAATCTAACATGTTCATGTCGAACAATCAAAGTAGAACAGTGATGCTTGCTGGGTAAAATTATTGGATGTTTCTTAGAAAACTCAAAATTAGAATTGTTGAGTCTCCCATCAACTCGTATAATTTTGTCATTGTCAATGAAAGGGTTTAAGTATAGAAGTTTACTTTCGCGGTTTATCGTTTTGTCCAGTGATAATAAGTGATACTCGTTAGGAAATGACTGCTTCTGTACAATTCGAGTTAAAACTTGAAAAGAACTTTGAAGTTCTTTGACAGAAAGTGACTCTTCTGTCATGCGAGCATTTTTAGGATTCGAAATATTATTGATAAACCTGAGAACGTATGCAAATACCCTTTTGAGCTTTGTTAAAGAAGAAAAGTTTGATATTTGTTCAAAGAAAGCTTCATTTGTACAGTGGAAAGTTAATTTTTTATCGCAAACTTCTGGTAATCCAGTAGCATAGGGATCAATATTGTGTATAACGCCAATTTTGTGGTCGTATTGTATCTTCACATCACCACTTAACGTTGAATAATAATTGCTGTGAGCCATTTTAGAAAAGAACTGATTGAAAACGCATTATTAACAGATTTGTTTGTCACCCAGCAAAAATGACATCGTTGTTAATGTCATGTGTTCTGGAATGGTCAATTGTGTTTTTTGAAACGTAACAGAATACAAAACAAACTGTCCTGAATAGTGGGACCAACCATCATGATGTCATTGATTGATACACCAGAAGAAGACTTAGCAGATCCGTCAAACACAACTCTCGATTTGGTAGTACTAGAAGACTGTATTTCAGTACACAATGGTGCGAGAGAAAAAACCCTGTTTTTTTTTGTTTTGGTCATCAGAAAAAGACATATGTCCAAGTTGAATATATTCGTTGATAAAGTCGTGATACTGAGATTTCAAGTCAGAATTTTTCTCAAGTTTTTTCTCTAAGCTGAGCAAACGGTTATATGCAGAAGTTTTAGAGTCACCTAAAACTGTTGGGGAAATCTTTAGAGGAATAGCTACAGTGAAATGTCCGTCAGTTGTTCGAGAAATGTTTTGTTGAAAATGATTTTCACAATATTTTTCCTCCTCAGATAAAAATTTTACTTTTGGGCACTCTTCTATTTCCCAGAATTTTGTCAATTGAGTACCAATATCTTGGTTGGTTAAAAAGTGACAATATGTTGGAAACTTTGTTTGAGGATTTTGATAGATAGAGCCAGAAATGATCCAACCAAGTTTTGTTTTTTGCAATATTGGAAGGTTATAGCTCAATTTAAATTGTCCTATACTCAAGAGATCCCAAAAAGTATCTGCTCCTATTATAATATCTACATGAGAAGGTTTGTTGAAGTTTGGATCAGCCAAAATAATATTTTTTGGAATGTTGAGCACAGATGTATCGATATTTGTGTAGGGCAAGTTTCCTGTAATGTGTGGCAAGATGATGCAAGATATTTGTCTATCAAAATTATTGACATCTGATTTAAATTTCACATTAACAAAATGAGTGAGTTGTTGCTCGGAATTATTGATTGAAGAAACAATAACATTGTGAGACCGTTTAGGTAATTGTAAAATGTTGGAAAGTCGTCTCGTCAAACACTTTGACGAGAGCCGTAGAAAGTAAAATGTGGGGTTTGATGGATGAACCAGTTGATGTCATATTGACATGAAGAGCAGAGGAAGAATTTCCCTGAAAGTTTTGTGGACCTGGTGAATTTTCCTGAAAGTTTTGTGGATCTGGAGAATTACTAGCTCCATGAGTCAGTGCTACTTGTATCATTTTGAGAACATGAAAATGTTGGTCATTTGTTTTCAAAATGTAACAATGTATGATGTACCTTAGCATATCGTCGGCAACCTTATGATTTGCAATTTTGAGTAGAATGATTGCTACCAAGACAATTGATACAAAGACGTAGTCGTTTGGCTGATTGTAATCTGTCAAAAGGTGTCAGTTTAATAAAATCATTACAATTATAAATGTTATGTTCCTTACTACACAAATTACAATGTACAGTTTTAGTTGATAAAAAAGATTTTGTTTTAGCCACTTTGATATCTTGCTTTCTTTGTGTCAGTATGTCGCTGTTACTGAGCACAACTGTTTCTGAAATGCGGCAGCGATTTTTTAGAAAATCCAGTAGATCGTTCATAATTGCCAATTCGTTTGATTTTTTATGAGATTCCCATGCTCGTTTTGTCGCATTGTCAAATTTGGTACAAAGTAAATGAATGAGAATATCATCCCAATGATCCGTCGGACATCCAAGAACAGAGAATGAACGTAAATGTTTTTGAACCCCATCCAGAAGTGGCCTTAGACCTTCATGTGTTTCCTTTGCAAGCACAGGAAGCGTAAAAATGGCTTTTATGTGATTGGTGACAAGTAATTGTTTGTTTTCAAAGCGCTCAATCAAAAGTTTCCAGCCTATTTCATAACTATCATTACAAACTTGTAACGACTGAATAGTGCTAGCGGCGATGCCTTTTAAAGACAAGCGCAAATAATGAAACTTTTGTACATTGTTAAGCTTTTTGTTTTCATGTATGATCGAATTAAAGCTGTCGCGAAAAAAAAGCCATTGATCAAATGACCCGTCAAATGTTGGCAAATCTACGTCCGGTAATTTGATGTTCATATTGTCAATATCAGCACCAATCGAACTGTGAGATGCTTTACTATGATTTGAGACATCGACGTCGTTGGTATCATGTATCTCAATAGATTGTGTTACCTTGGCGGTAATTGCGAAAAAGGTATCTTCAAAAGATTTACGTTCAGGATTATGAACGGTCTCATAGTTATTCTCATAGTCTGGATCTGCTGCTTCAATAGACAATTGTGCATCATTGAATATCTCGAAGAGCTCTTCTGCTTTTGCCAAACGTTTTCGCAAGTCGGCAAAATTGATAGTAGTATCTTGCTTTACGTTGTCAAAATAGTTAATAAAGCGAGTCAGAGAACCCTCAGTAGATCTGCGTTTGACCTTCTTGGCGTCAGACATCGTAAAAATTGAATCCAACTAAGGAAATAGTTTTCAATATAGTGACACGTGAAAGGTGCCTGGAAAGGCGTGATAAAACACGTAGAAAATGTGCGCAACTATATTAATCCTATAGTCCGTTTCACGAGGGTTTGTACTCACGTCATTGATTGTCTCTCCTTTTCTAACTCATGGAGAGGTTTAAAAACAGACTGAAACAGAATTAATGACGTAATAAACATCGGTCGTTACTAGAATCCAAAATGGCCGCCGAGCAACAGCTGATCTCTGAATAATAATAACCTAAAATTTGGTTATGTGATCAAGTGATTAATCAAAACAATGTTGTTGTCAAAACACAAGTCAGTTAACTTCTCCAATGTCACAGTTTTGTTGTATAAAATACCTTGTCGGTATTCAGAATGTGAACAAAATACGATAAAAAAGCTTGTGGTCTACTTTACAAAGGATGGAGATGCTGAAAAACCTTTGTTAACACTTGAGGCAGTTTTGGAGGTGAGTTATTTCATAAAACTAGTTCTTTGTACCTATTCATTTCCTATTCCATCTCCTGAACTTTTGTAGAGAGTATCTGATGACCTTTGAATTGAAATTACAACTCTTAAGATCAGATCTCATGGAATCAGAATTGATGAGGACTTCAAGGCATCCACGTCAATTGCAGTCCACAGATCAGAAAGATAGATGGATTATTGGAGCAGTCATGCGTTGTTGAGAAAAGAAAAAAAGGGCTAGTATTGTTATTGAATGAATATTTTGGGCAGGCAGAATTTGACATTATTTTAGTTTATATTCAGTTCGTGTTCATGATTTCAGTCTCCTCATCTATGTTCCGCTGGTACTTGTTTGTAATAAAATTACGTTTATTATTTTCTTCTCCTATAGTAAGGAATGTGACTTATTTATCACCTTATGACTGGGCAGGAAGTGATGTCTTGCAGTTGATAACTGATCTGAAAAATGTTTCCATTTTTCACTCCCCCTCAAATGGCCGTTATTTCATGAGTTAGGTATAAAAAAATTATTGATAATTTATCATTTTTTTATAACTTAAAATAACGGCTATTAAGGCGGTTTGCAAATTACAAGGAAAATCCTTTACTCCGCATTTTCAAAAAACACAATAGTCTGATGCTTTGTTCTTTTTGACACTATCATAAAACTTGGAAAAATACATACACTCTGTAGAATCAAAATATACACTCACGGTCGGATAAACGGCACATGCCTTAAATTTGATAGAACTTTGATATTATAATATAATATAATATGATAATCGTTTATTAAGCTAATTAGCTTTACAAAGTCATCCTGCTTCAGTTATCAAAAAATTATTGGTGCATTAAAATGGTTCAAACAATCCGTCATTTGATCGGTCATGGCGATTTTATTCAAAATATTGTTTAGGTCTCTTTGTTCACGTTACAAAAAAAATGTGTAAGTTCTGGAAAAATTGGTTAGCACCATCCAAAAGGGAAAATTTCTGTACCCTATGAAAATCGAAAAGAATCGCTGGTTTAGTGAACTGACAAATGGATTCAAGTCCTTTAATGCACCATTACATCTTTGATAACTGTTGCAGGATCAAAGTGTTATCAAGTCTTAGGCTGTTAATCTACTTTTGGCCACCAAACTGATGTATTAAATTTCGTTTACCTAATAATTCATAAAAAAAAATGCTGACTAGCTGATTTCTCGTGGGTTGATGTTCATCCAGTGATGGGGGGACGTCTACTGATAAGAATAAAACTCGACTATTGTGGGTTTTTGCGATAATGGTGCTTTCTTAGTTTTTTATTCAAACGTGTCTATATAGCAACGATTGCTTATCAGTATACTAAGAGAAGTCCGTTTTGTGAACTATTATAAATAGAAAAAAACCTTTTGCTAAAACACACAATTGTGGCGAATGTATCCCCCAAAAAGATCAGCTCCTCAGCAATTTTTTTTTTCAATAATGATATTTCTACTGGACGAATGTATGGATGAATGTATTTTTTCACTCTCTCGAGCTTGCAATCCCTCCATGTGAGGATTTTTCAAAAACTACATATCTTGGAATTTCATTCTACATGATTTTCTTAATGCACAAACAAAAGCGAACTGGAATAGCGTTGAGTCTAATGGTAGAGTCACAAGCAGTGCACGCTGTAAGTTGCCTAGTCTAACGATCGCTCGCATCCGGATGGCGGATATACACGCGACTACGCTTCCAATGGATGATCAGCCTGAATCCAAAATCTAAATGGAAAACAAATCTGAACGTGTTCTGGAGAGCGTTTTGGAACATACTTGTTCGGCATCAATACAAAATTTGAACGCTCTTGAAACTATATGAATTAGCTACGACATACGTTTTTTTTCAAGTAATGACGTCATCTATGACGTGAGTATGAACCCTCGTGAAACGGACTGTATGTAAAAAGTGAAAAGAAGTCCGTTATAATGTACCAAATGAAGGGGCGTGGTAAGCGTTGCCTTATGTAGTTCAAGTGAAATTGTTAAAAAACAATCAATCAATAAATATTGTTACCAAAATGTTCGGATGAACCAAATTAAAGCTAAAAATGGAATGCACTGACCTCCAATTGGGTTAGGTTGGTAGTTGTCAAAAAACGTCATGCGAAATCTTCAAGTACAAAAATCCGCCAAAGCTGAATTCTTCACTTCTTCAGTAATATCCGTCTGCGAAGGACCATATAATGTCGGGTAATGTGGAGGGTTTTGAGTATTTCACGTTTTTTCCGATAATAAATAAAATTTTTGTTGGAGTGTAAGCTGTATTAAATCGGAATTTCTTACAATTCTTATTCGTAACTATAACATTAATGTAACTATAACATCACAATAAACAAGGCTGCGTTCCAAATCAAATGAGCATTACAGAAACTGCATAATGCAATATTTGGTCGAACAGATTGCGAAACGCAGCCCAAACTTTGCAGCGGTTCCTCGACCATCTTTTCCGAGAGTGTCCTTTCATCTACGTCTACATCGACGATATCCTGGTGGCCTCAGAGACACAGGCGGAACACGCGGTACATCTGAAAACGGTTCTCCAGATCCACCAGTCCAACGGACTGCAGATCAACCAGGAAAAGTCCAAATTTCGTACCCATAAAGCTAATTTCTTGGGTGTTACAGTTTCACCGGTTGGTATACTACCTCTTCCATCCAAGGTCAAGGCTTTACGGGATTTTCCCTGACCGACCACATACCGACAGCTGCGTCGCTTCATGGGGATGATCAATTTCTATCGGCGTTGGCTTCCAGGCGCTGCAACCGAACTCATGCCGTTAACCGACCTACTATCACAGCAGAAGAAGAAACAACAGGAAGTCGACTTGACTCAAGCTGCATCGGGTGCTTTCACCAGGGTTAAAGAACTCCTCGCCACCTGTGCGGAGCTGTTTCCAGTGCCTAACGCTCAGTTGAGCATATCAGTCGACGCCTCCGATACTGCGATTGTTGGTGTGCTGCAGCAGCTTGTTGGTGGGCATTTGCATTCTCGCTTTCTTCTCCCGTAAGCTGTTCAGAACCGAGCGAAAATACAGTACCTACGACCGTGAACTGTTAGCCATATTTTGCGGCATCCAACATTTCCGCCATTTCGTGGAGGCCAGACAGTTCACCATTAATACCGACCACAAGCCCTTGACATACGTCTTCCAGCAGCGTCACGACCACCAATCCCGTCGGCAGATTTGCCAGTTGAAATTTATTGGCCACTACTCGACAGATATTCGTCATGTCAAGGGCGCAGACAATATTGTCGCCGACTGCCTCTCCCGACCCAAAATAGATGTCTTCATGTCACCTTCGACAGTAGACTACGATCAGCTTGCAGAAGCTCGAACCACGGACGAGGGTCTGCAGCAAATTCTACAAGATCCAGGCAGCTCCCTGAACCTCCAACGTATCGTCTTGCCGGATGGTCAGAGGCCTGTACACTGCGATGTTCAAGATGGGCGTGTGCGAGTTTACGTTCCGGCTGCCTTCCAAAAAAATGTGTTACTGAAGCTCCACAACCAGTCTCATCCAGGACATGCGGCCACTCTCCGATTGATTGCAGACCGATTCGAATGGATTAACATGAACCGTGAAGTCAAGAAGTGGTCCCGGGAGTGTCTCCAATGTCAACGTGCTAAAGTTGGTCGTCACACGGTTACACCAATCGCACCACTGGGAATGCCTGTTGGCCGATTTGAGCATATACACATCGACATCGTCGGACCGCTCCCACCCAGCCACAACTTCCGCTACCTGCTCACGATCATCGACCGATTTTCAAGGTGGCCTGAAGCTATACCTATCTTCGAGATAACAGCAGACGTAGTAGCACAGAAGCTCTTCAAAGGATGGGTAACCCGGTTTGGTGTGCCAGCGACGATAAGCACAGACCAAGGCAGACAATTTGAGAAGCAGTTGTCTCGTCAGCTCAACGCAATGCTAGGGGTACAACATATCAAGACCACAGCCTACCATCCGCAGTCGAATGGGTGTACAGAACGCTTCCACCGTACCCTGAAAGCCGCCCTTATCGCCGCCAATGTGGTATCATGGGTCGAAGCCCTTCCCCATTTCATGCACTTCCTCCGAGCTGGTGTCTACCTGGACAACTTCTTGCCCCCAGTGCTGCACCACCTGACGAACATCGATTTGTGCAACGACTACGGAAAACCATAGGAGCGTTACGACCTTCACCAACGAGTAACCACTCTGCCCGCACCGCCTACGTCCATGCATCCAGACCTGCAATCAGCAACACATGTTTTCATCCGTGCTGATCAAGTGAAACCCCCGTTGACGCCCCCGTATACCGGCCCTTACAAAGTGTTGGACCGCCATGAGAGATTCCTGACTGTAGACCTGAAGAATGTACCTCAACGAATTTCCATGGACAGACTCAAGCCAGCCTATGTCCCAGCATCCTACCAAGTAGTGGAGGAGCACTCCTACGCTAACCGACTCCAGCTGAATGTCTGCCAACAGAACCGTTCGAGACCGATGGGTCCCTCACTGAGGGGGAGCCCTGTGGCGCATTCCCGTGTAGCAACACGCCTCAGATCGGTTGACAACACCGCTGGATGATGCGACAAGACTGACGGAAAGTGACAGACGACAAGACGCTAACCGATTTCCGCTTCAAATCGATCGACACGCGATTTTTAATTATTCGACCTAAATTCGCTTTTTAGTTGTATATATTGTGAATGAAATACTATATATAAACTACAGTGACGCCAATGCATGTCGTCGTTTCTATTGGTCGTCCGCCATATTCTGGCAGAACATTGCTCGCATTCATAAGACGAAACAGTGAGGAACTGTTTCCGCTCCTTTTTATGAATATAGCGAGAGTCTTATATAAGACTCAACATTCAACTGTCAGATGCCAAAGAGTGCTCCCGGAGCGTAGCGGGCACTGTTTCGTCTCATGAACGCAACCAATGTTTATTCTTGTGATGCCATTGACAACCATTGAGAGTTTGAAATGTTATTAAGTTGCGGTTTGTGAAAAATATTTTTCACCAAGGTTTCTTTGTGATTTGACTATTTGTTCATAAGGTACGTACTTATTTATTATATTATTTTCTTATTCCTATTTTTCAAAAATTGCGACGTTCCTGAACGCGCCCCAGCGTTCGCCTCAACATGGCCTCAATAACTGCATTCCTCTTACATGCCGGAGCCGCTCTGTGTCACTCCGAGCGGCCCGGCTTTTGACGTGGTCTGTTCTATTCAAAATGTGTTTGCCGCCCACGAGTGACTCCAAATCTTCCCCCCTTGCCCCTGTTGCACTAAATTTACGGGGAGTGCGTTAAGCATTTTCAGGTTATGTTCAATGTTTATGTATGAATGTATGCTGCATGTAGCTGTAGTGTGGTAATTCAAGAATAATTTTGCACTTTTGGTTGAGGTTTTGTAAGCAAATTATTAAAAATAGATTTTTCCAATGAGAATCTTGAAAAATAAAATGTATCAACAAAACAGAGATTTAGTTGGGTCATGTTACGTGTGACCCGCATCTATCCGCAAAACAACGCGTTCTATTTAGAGCAGCTCGGAGTTACCCAATTGCGACTAGCTCAGGGGTGATTGGATTTTAAAAGGAATGCACTTAATGGCGTCACTGTAGTTTATCGAGTCACTGTATGCCAGATATGACCTGCGTCATCAGTCACCCAAGCACAACGTTCGCAGTCGATGCAACCGACGATAACAGTTGGGGGCTATGATTGAACGTTTACGTTAACTTAACGTATCTGTTAAGATTGTTTACTAATGCAAAAGTTGCATTTGATAACAGCATTACCATAGTGATATGGACATGTTAAGATAATGTAACCGTTCAATCATAGGACCCACTATTAACAAAACGGTTTTTTGCTATTTTGGCATTCAATGCAATATTTTGCATAGGTACGTTCTGTTGCTCTTAAGGAATATGAATTCACTTGCGCAAACTCAAAAATACGTCTTTTTGATCATTTTTGAGAATAAAAAAGAAATAATTCACAGGTTTTGGGGCGAAAAGAATTGTTTTTTTGAGTTAGTTAGGGTAAGATTGGGTCCGTTTTGGTTGGGTTGGGTTAGTTTTTTCTGGTGAAAATGGAAGTCGCGTGAGCGAAATCCCAGAACTGATTTGGCAATAATCATCATGTTTTGGCGGATATGTCACTCGGGGTGTCACTGTCATTGTCAATTGCATTGAAAGTAATGGAGATTTTGTATCCAAACAAAGGTTTTTTTCAGTTCAAATAGATGTTTTATTCCATCTGCGCAAGTGATCTATAAACACTATACTGGCTCTATATAGGCAAAATTGCTTATAATAGTTTAATGGCAAAAAGTCGTTTTGTAAACTGTTACCCTAAATAACTTAATAACGAGATGGAAAGTGTGTGGGGACGATTGGTGAAAATTATTTACCAAAGCCTCAGCTCAAAATCAGGCAAAACTACTGGATGCCATTCTTGATGCGTGGAATGAGCTCGCCAACGATGTTCAATATTGTAAAAATTTATTGAATTCTATGGTTTGACGACTTCAAGAATCTTTGGCCAGAAATGCTTCTGCTACCGGATATCCATGAAAATGGTCTATCTTTGTTTTGTTTGGGTTGTACCCACAATATATCGTTTTCATTTTTTGATAATAGTATATTGTAGTCCTTGGCGGTAAAGTGACATTTTCCCAGGCTGAAAGAAGAACTGTACGAGCGAGCTTTGGCGAGTCCGGACACTTCTTGAAGCTTGGAAAAATCACTTTTTCGCCGTGATCTACACATTATTTTTTTGCTGATACAGAAAAACAGTAAGAAAAGTACAGGACTTTATAAAAAAAAGCATGCCCGAGCTCGGATTTGCACCCAGGACATTCCGCATGCCAGGCTAAGATCGAACCACTGAGCCACCGGGGCCGGAAATACTCAAATTTTAGTTTTCAGTCGCGATGTTGCATTTGTCTTGTATCTCGTATTATCAGTCACTGTAAAACAAACAGCGATGTAAAAGTGTGAATTTTCCTTTTTATCCTGAATGTATAGGATTTAATTTACTCAGAATCCACAAGAAATATCTAAATAAGATGGTATTACATTCCATTGAATATTAATATACCTATTATGCTTCAATCACATGCATTCAGAAAATAATCTTGTAATGCCCTCGATAAGAAATAGTTTAAAAAAAATTTACCGCCTGGCCATTTTTAACTACTTCCTCGGCCTAGCCTTAGAAAGTCCCACTTTCTCGTCTCATTGGCGTCAGTAAAATTCAGTTCCAATGTCGTGTCGGCAGAAAAATAATAAAAAGTTTGTGTGCATGGGATCTTAATATCTTGACTGCATATTACACTGCTAAAAAAAAACAAATTTCACTGTCTATGTACGCATTTTTTGTGCAAGTTAGAGTACATGGCACTTTATGGGGATATTGGACAGTTTTTTTTTTGTTCAGGGGTTCCGGCTCCAAGGGGAGGAATCTGAAACCAGACACTCTATGGTCCGAGACCATGCATAGAGTAGTGCGGGGTTCTACCCACTAAAACTCTCCTCCGCATTAGGACGTCAGAGATAAGCCCTTCAGTGTCCCAATCTTCTCACTTAATTTGACCTCTTTGGTACCGGGATACCTTCCGAAAGGCATCTATAAAAATACAGGTAGGAATGCCAAAAAACCCGATTTCTACCTGCGCAGTCTGATCTCTAAATGCTACTAAGATATTGGATAGGTCATGGTAGAAAGAGACAACCCAAGAAGCACAGATTTATTGTGCCAATATTGGAACAATATTCGAGATATATTGGCCCAAAAACATTTACTGATATTGGGCCAGTAAAAAATGTGGACATTGTGCAATATTGTTACAATCACAAATAGTAATATTACTGCAATATAGATTAACCGATGTTGGCTTTATATTTGACTATCAATATTGTTCTAAGATAGTGATGCTGATATTCTTCCAATGTCATTTATAAATTATTGGCCCAATATTTTGTTTGCTTATGTTGGCACAATATTCTATTTACTGTGTTTGCATAAACGGTGGGGCACAAAAAATTTCTCACCCAGGTTTAAACAACATTTGACTTGCCCGAGCAAATTTCACCTGTGAAAAAACCTTGATGGGAAGTTTTTCGTACCCACTGTGTATACATATGCAGTAGGTACACCTTTCGAAGATTTGGAGACAGCTTTTTTTCAAGCTTGGGATTTTGCATTATAATGTTTAAACATTTCTCTCTCTTTAGCTCACTCTTTAGGAACACACGCATGTATTCTGCACCTTCAAGTTATGTGTTTCCGAAGCTTAAGTTCCCCAACTCAAATATAAAAAGGGCCTAAAACGCAATCAAAATTGTGAAACTGAATGAATGAAAGTGTAAATTTAAAGAAAAATAAACATTTAATATATTCCAACAATAAAAAAAATTAACATGTAATATATTCCATCATTCCAACAATAAAAAATAATAACATATTCGAATGAACATAAGGAACAAAATAAAGCAGTCTTCTATAAACAAAATAAACCAATCTTCTATACGCATATTGAATGGATGATTCAGTTCATGACAGTCTAATGCACATCACGACGCAAGTTGGATTGCCCTGAAAAAAAGAATGACATGCTTATTCCTCGGCTTATTCAAAAATAAATGGCTATTATTATTTTGAAGTATGTATGTTTTCTTGAAAAATGCAAAATGAATAATAAAACAATCAAGTATTGCAACACATGAATAATAAAGGGAAAAAAAGGGTTTAAAATGAACCAGTTACTTGATAATTGGATATCTTGACAATAAAATGGTTTATCACCTTCTTAAATTTCAATGTTTGTGATACTGAGAATGAAAAGAAATAGGTATTAGACTAACCTGACAATCTGGAGGTCCTCCCACCATCTCTATCCCCAGCTGTCGCTAATGAGATGCCCAAAAATTGGGTGGCCTCTAGGTCTGTTGTCGCTTCAAAATTAATTTTCACAGCATCTAAAATAAGACAAAAAAAACATTCCAAAACATGTGATAAAACGTAGCTCATTATCTACATAAATTTTTAGAAATTAAAATTAGTATATTTTGCAAAAGATGCGGCCTGTGGAAATACATAAAGTATCGGCCAAAAGTAGAGAAACCGTCGAAAATTGTGTGAAATTAGACCCTATCCCCTGAGTGTCGTGTCCTTTCACAAACAATCGTTTGATTTTGGTTAAAATCTACTTAATTTTATGATATTTAGAGGCATTTATTTTCAAAGTACCTGGTACCTTCCCCACTTATCAATCTTCAAAAACCAACCTGTCTTGTGGGGCTCTTTGAAAGCTTTTGACAAACTGAGTACCTACCTATTGCCAATTATTAATCTACACAGACATATTATTGACTTAATTTATCAAAGTTTAAATACACTTTTTCGTTATAAATGGAAACTAAATCAAATTACCAAAACCAACCTCTTAACCAAATTTTTATTCCATTTTCCCACAAGACAAATTTGTGATTTGAAAAGGGTTATTAAGGCCGGTTATGGAAGGGGGGACACGTGGTTGAGGTCATGAAAAACTAGCTTTTCACCTAAATCAATATCTGTGAAAACTTTTTCGCCATTGGGCATATTACGAGGCATATTATATTGACTGATTAAACAATATCGATGCTGAGATCGATGGATCACTCAAGAGATGAAATACTTGATGAATAAAACTCGGAATAAAATTTAGCAATTGCTTTTACCTTGTCTTTTACTATAATCGAGACTATAATACTATATAGGTATTTGTCAAGTGTTTATGAAGTGTATTGAGTCTATTCCAAAAAAATTCAAGGAAAAGCATTTGCTTGCTTTTATTCATGAGGCTAAATCGAGGGCTAAATGTAATGATTGTAAACAGGAAGTTTAGTGAGGGTACTTACCAGTGCAAAAATTAGATGATGGAAATTGATAATACAGCTAGTGGTTAGTCTTTGGCACTTCACAGAATATTTGGAGCTCTATATGAGAATAAAACCACGTAAAACACGACGAAACTGAATGCTGAATGCCCGGTAAAAACGCAGTAAATTGTATAACATAATACAAAAAGAGAGGTTATGTTATGTGTTGGCGGTTGGCGTCCTCGTCCTCATGCGTGCGTCTTCTCTTGAGAGCGATGTTGTCAGAGCTAGAAATATGATCGAGTGATTTGAAATCTTCTGTGATCAGATATTTCAAACCACTTTATTTGATCGAGTTGACCAATACTAAAATTGTGCATTATTGAAAAAATAAGGAATATGATTCACAAGCGATATGGTATCTTCTTATTAGTCTTATGAAAGTAGTCTCCCGGGAAACTTTTAAAGAGGATATGAGTATTTGGCAACAGTGCCAATTTTTGTATTAGGAATAAAAAACCTGTAAAAACATTGACAACATAACAACATTCAATTAAATTAACCTTGGACAAAATAGGTAGCAAAATTTGGCAAAGCTTTCTAAACGGATTATGTGGAAATATAATACATACTGACAAGATGACAAGTACCTATCTTATTCTATAAAAAGTAAATCGTAGCCGTAGCCTACAATTTTCCAAGCGTGTAGGATTGTAGGTATAGGTACCTAGGTACTCGGTAAAACAGGTTCTCGTTTACTAGGTACATAGGTATTCAAATTCATACATACCAAATTTGGAATTATATAGACGCATTATTTTGCAAATATGAATAATATTGTCTGTTTGAAAACACAATTTCTTGAAAGAAGTCTGCTACAGAACCGGTACCTAAATGTAGTAGGTATAGTAGCCTAGGTAGGTAGGTATATTAAGAAATGATAAGAGCTGGTCCAAGAAAATATGAGCACTGTGAACAACTATACCTACGTGAGTAGAGGTACTTGAAAAACATTAAAATTATAAACATTCATAGGTATTATGTCCAGTCCCAAAGGCAAAACTAACACGTTGTTGACGAGATAGGTACCTACTACTCAGTTACCTCCCATACGACTGCTACTCATACCGCACATGATCTACCTACCTAGGTACAGCTTTCGTATCGTCTTGTGTAAATGGGATTTTGTTCATACCTACACCAATCAGAGAGTGATGAAAAAAAAATCCAAACGGTATTGCTCCTCTATACAGGGTGTTTATTAATTGAATGCCGATACTTGAGGGTGATAATCCTTGCATGATTTTAAGACAAAAAGTTCATATGGACATGAGTCCGCAAAAGCCTAGATTTTAATATACAGGGTGTTGAAATTTAAAAAAATAAAAAAAATATCATTACTCATTCATCATACTATTCCAGATATATTTTTGAAATTTGGTACACGTCTTCTATGCATCAATATGCATGGGAATGTTAGAGAGGGCGCCACTGATTTAAAAATATTGGAAGACACAGCCACACAGCAGGGAGTCAATGCCTCGGTAAATGCAATTAAGTAGATTTTATTTTTCTAAGCGATAACCATGCGCCGAACGAAAAAAAATCAAGAGAACAAATTGGCTCAGAAATAAATAGAGATTTCAAAAATAGTTTTTATTTTGAAAGAGAGCAGTGCCGTACAAGTTTTTTCTCCAAAAAAATTGAGTGCAAAACCCGTACGGACGCCACTGGTAAAAATAATAAAATTGTTTGTACATCACAAAATGCATATTGTTGCATGAAAGACGTGTACCAAATTTCATAAAGATATCTGGAAAAGTCTCAATGTAGTTATAAAAAATTCATTTATTTTTTAAAATTTCAACACCCTGTATCTTGAAAATTAGGCTCTTGCGGACCTATGTCCATATGAACTTTTTGCCTTAAAATCATTCAAGGATTATCACCCTTAAGTATCGGCATTCAATTAATAAACACCCTGTATACCTAATAGAAACTTCAACAATGGCCAAATAAAACGGAACAATATTGGTTTTGTATTGTATTATTCAGTAAATCAATTATTGGAAAATGTTGGATGTTACGATATTGGTCCAATATTATTTATTCGTGAATTTATAATATTGGTAGAACAATATAAAGATAATATTGTAGTGACATTGTTTTTTCATATTGGTGCAATCTCAACATTTAATGTTGTGGCAATATTGAGAAAAAAATGTAGTTTTCTAACCAATATTAGCCAATATAGCTAATCCTTGTTATTGTCTATATCTAGTGAGTCAATATTGGCTTGATATTTTCGGACAATATTGTATTTGCCAATATATACACAACATTGTATCAATATTGGGAATTGGTTGTGATAACGATGACAATGAATCAATATAGGCCCAAGATAAAAACAGTGTTTGGCCAAGATTCTGTGCTACTTGGGAAGGTATGCCAACGCGCATCTCATTGTGACGTCATTCGCTACAAGAATACAGTGTTTCCATATTAGCGATTTATCCCAGATGGGCTTCTTTTAGAAACAATAATTTACGTCAAAACTTCGAGAAAAATCGCAAAAGGTATTTGTATTACTTACTTTGATTTGAGGCTATTTTTCCTATATCTATTTTGCGTAAAAAAAACATTTTTTAGTAATTTACCTATATTTTAATTGGGAGGTGTCTAGTATTATTTGCAAGTTGGCAACGTTGATTGGGCATCTTGTCAGATGTCAATTTACTGACATGAGGAACGAGTCTACACAAAGTCAATCCAATCATTTTTATTTGAAATTTGATTAACTTGAATATTCAGAGGAATAATTCGTCTTATCTCTCATTGCTACGTTCGTAATTTTGTTACCTGGTCACTTGAATCTGGTTTTTGATTGCTTGATATCAGACTTCAACGAAGATGGGAGAGTTGGGGAAATATAGCAAATCCTGCAAATGCCATTGAAAGGAATCAAGAGAAGAAGTTATTTTCCAAGGTATGTTATGTGATTATGTATTTATAAGTATTCATCCATAGTATTAATAATTGGGATTATAACCACAGCTAATAAAACAACTTATTTGTTATGCTATTGATCATAATAATTAAAAAGCCACGTTCCTATGTTACCATGGATACTATAAACAAAATTGTAGTGTATGACGTCGATGCGCAATAAAAGCCAATTTTTTCTCTGACATACCTTGTTTCTTTCTACCATGGGACAGGTGAGAGATACGACGTTGTACCCTAATCTGTGTATATGTGCAGCGGCAGTTTTGGACAACCACTACCGCCATCTATTGGCTCGCAAATCAGCGAACGCGAATAGATGTGGGGTATGTTCCACATATCACTCAAAATATATAGGACATTTCAGAAACCTGTCAACATAACGTCAAAATTGACAGCTTGTACCGTAAACAATACATATATTACAAAAAAATCCATTAAATTCTTATGAAGACATCATAATCTTTCAACTGCCTATGCAGTATAATAACTTGTCCATGTTAGTTATTTTTGGAAATCCCTGAGGGCTTGCATCTAAGTCTCAATCACTTTAACTAAAAGGGTGTATGTTGTTTACAATCGAAATTTTGTGTTTGTATAAAATCTAAATTCCTGCGCTTCTAACTTCGCGACATAATCACTCATTTCACAGCTTTTCAGGATCAGAATCTCAAAAAGACCGTATTGCACACTTGGCATTTCGAAAAATGTCTCAGAAATTGAAAGAAAAAAGTGTCAATTAGAGGTTAATGTTTGTTTACGGTACAATCAGCTGACTTTTAGGTTATGTTCTGAAATGGCCTATAGAAAACTTGAATGGGAGCCAATGTAAATGAAGTTTTAGGCAACCAGTCAATCAGGTCGGATTTGTTCAGAGGACTACCCGTTGGATGGCGCTAGAGACGGAGCCCAACAAACACAACCTCCGACAAATCGTATGCTACGTTTAGAAAGTTCACTGGTGGCTAGAATGCTGGGGGCGCCGCGGCATACATTCTGCCTATGAACGCTTGGGCGCCAGTAGGCCGACCGGTGGCATGCCGTCACTATTCCGCCTACCCGCGGAATTCCGTCTTCTGGTCGCTAGCTTATATCCGATGTGTTTTCTTTCTTTTGAAAAGCGTTTAGTGGAAGAAACACCTATGTAATACGCTGGCGGCTCACTAGCGGGAAGTTGGTCTCCAGACTACATCTTTTGAGGCGGTAACGAAGCTATATGAAATCATCGTCTCGCTAGAGGGCTATCAGGAAAAAGAGATGTATGGTTAAGGGTGTAGCATACAGTTGATTTTGATATCAGACTGATGTCGCTTTGATGAATAGGTACTACGAGATCCAGAATTTAAAGCTGCCGAGCTGCCATCTTTATAGAAATCAAGCATCCTAGCAATCGTGGATATGAAAAATACTGATTAAAGCACGATTTCTCAGTTATAATGCAAAGTATCATGTGCAAAATCAATTTCTAGAATACTTATGTAAATATATATATACTTCTAAATAATACAAGTTTTCAGGAACACATTTTAATATAAAAAATAAGAATTCTGTATTATATAAAACAAACATTGGAAACAACAATTCAACATAAAAAAAATCTAGATTCAACTACATTATAATACGGTACACAGGAAAAACAAATAAACACAAAAGAGTCGACCAATTTTTTCTCTTAATAAAATTTTTCATTTTTTACCCCTACGGTACGACGCCTTCTTTCCTCTCTATCCCCAGCAATTTTCAAACAGGTTGGTCGATTTTCACATTAGAAGAGCAATGTGTATTTCTTCTCAAGGTGCCTATGAAGAATGGAAGTTAGAATAATTATAGGTATAGAAAAAAACATAACATTTTCGGGTAAAGTACCCCTTAACACCAAACAGTATTATGTACTCATGCCAAGCTGTGAATCAATTAATAACAAAATAACAATTTGATGGATATTACAATATTTTATCAATTTTGTTCTAATGGAATGATATAAGCACAAGTATATACAGTGGCGGACATAAAAGTATGGAAAAGTCCTCAAATTTCAAAAATTTCTGATCCTGCTTCAGTTATCAAAGAAGTGATCAAGCCATTGGTCACTTCTCAGTTAACCTGTCCTGACGATTTAAGAAAAAAAAAATTGTTTGGTGTCCCATTTTCACGTTCAAAAAAGGCTACCTATTTTTCTAATTTTTTTCTGTGGAACTTTTGATAAAAATTGCTAGCATCATTCAAAAGAGGGACAGAAGTTATATACTTTCTGAAAATTTGAACAAAGGATAATCCAGGGGACTTTCTAGCAATAAAATGTTAAACTTGGCAAAAATGACCCATTTTGCATTGTATGGGTAATTTTTGCCAAGTTCAAAATTTTATAGCTAGACTATTCTCCTCGCTATTCTCTGTTCAATTATTATGAAATTCTCAGGAAGTAGATAACTTTTGCCCCACTTTTGAATGGTGCTGGCCATTTTTATCAAAAGTTACACAGAAAAAAGTTTCTAAAGTAGCCTTTTTTGAACGAGAAAAAAGGGAACTAAACAATTTTTTTTAAAATCGCCAGGACCTCTAAACTGACAAATGAATTGAAGTTTTCAAATGCACCATCACTTCTTTGTTAACTGATGCAGGTTCAGGGTTTTATCATATTAAAGACCCTTACCATTACTTATGTCTGCAACTGTATATGTATATAACTGAAGCCCAGAAGCTACCTGATAGATTTCAAGTTTCAAACATGATTGGAAATACATAAAATCTTTAATGATTATAAAGTGAAATGATTATACATTATAATGCGACCAAATACCCAAATCTTGGAATCTAGAAATTATAGAGCAATCCCTGAATCAAATTTTAAACACAGTAAACACACACAACACAACCAATAATTATTGTACTGTCTCGAACGATAACTGATCGGAATAATAGAGACTGATGCAATGGCCAACGCCAAAACATAAGAGCGTGGCTTGGCTTGGTGCAACTACAGCTGTTTTGTGTCGTTTCCACTTCCACTTACAAAAAGCGGGAAAATCGAAAACAACGAAACTAGCTCGTGGATAGCTGGTCATCTGCAAGCGCCCAAAAGAGTCACGGAGTTGGCGATGGCGGCGTTTTGGAGCCGACGGATATCGCTCTTAAAGAAGGCGCCCTTACGATGGTGGGCAACCGACTTCGTGCCGACTGCGATTAGAAAGCTCAAAAATGCATATCTTTGTATAGCATGATTTTAGCGGGTCTGCCGCTGAAGCCCTTCCGAACCGTCGCCCAGCCGACGATTTTGTCTAGCGGCCGCCACTCAACCGCCGCCGCCGGCTTAGTGTTTGATGGGAGGTTTTCCTTAACAACGGTTGCCATAAATAACCAATCCCTAACCCTAGACGTCATTGTCATTTCACGTGTAATTTAAATTTTGTGCCAAAAGTTTCTGATTTTCACTACCTAGATCATCTTGAAATTTGTGTTTGAACCTTGGGTTGGACTATATTGAAGCTTATCGTGAGTTCTTTGAGAAATGTATCGTCCCCTGGATGTGTGGATATTATGAACAAAACACATCCTTTCCAATAAAAGCTTTTCCACTGTTTTATAAATATTGGTTCAGCATGTTAAAAAGCCGATTATGAAAGACAAAACTTAAGCACATTTGGGAATACAAGTCCTAAATTTTGTGGTTTGCATTTCATAGACTCAACATTCGAAATTTAATTTAAATA
Organism: Orchestes rusci; assembly: GCA_958502075.1. Classification (NCBI taxonomy): domain Eukaryota; kingdom Metazoa; phylum Arthropoda; class Insecta; order Coleoptera; family Curculionidae; genus Orchestes; species Orchestes rusci. Next base: position 20,969,255 of record OY293305.1, on the reverse strand, counting down.
TTGATTCACATGGCTTATCAAGAGTTATACACTGAAAAATATGCATAGGTTTCATTTGTCCAGGACATAGTTTTTAGACATTATAAAATGAATTAAACTTAAAAAATAGTTATTGTTCAATCATTTGGTACTTTTACCTGGAAAGTTTTCCGGGAGTTTTGAAAATTTGTGATTTTCTAGATCTCGATGTGCTCTTTCCGAATTTTAACTTTGCCCCCTCGTATCTTTGCCGCTCGCGCCGCGATTTTTGAAGAATGGTACCCAGAAGCAGCTTTTTGACAATATCTTGTTTCCGACTAATTTCACGATGAAAACATGTAGGTATAAACAAAATGCAACTATAGAAAATGTCCTACAATTTATGTAATAACTTTCTTTTTGTAGAATGGATAGTTTTGACGTACGAGCGCCACAAAGTTTAGTTCAACGTGCGTTTTGGCCGAAAAACAAATTCTCACACTACCTTGAGGTAGAGTGTGCAACGTTTTTTTTTTAATCGTGGTATCCCCAGTGGACCTCACAATTCCAAAATGTATCGTATTCTCCATCGTTCTGTCCTTCATTGCGATGAAGCTCTATAAGCTTCATCGCAATACTCTATATTGACTATATCCCATAGCGGATGATGTGGAAAATATTTCTGTCTGTGAAGTTTTGATCGGTACTAAAAACAAAGAACTCGTAACATTTGGTCAATGAAGAACAGCGAAACAAAGCGGAATACGATACATTTTGTAATTGTGAGGTCCACTGGGAATACCTCGATTAAAAAAAACGCGTCGCACACTCTTGAGGTAGATTGTGCGACGACGCGGTAGTGTTGGAATTTGATTTACGGCCAAAACGCACGTTGAACTATACTTTGTGGCGCTTGTACGTCAAGACTATTGATCCTACAAAAAAAAGTCATAAGATACATTGTGGGAAATTTTCTATACTTTCATTTTTTATACAGGGTGTTTCAGAATAACATGCTAATAATAAAGGGGGTGATTCTTGGGCTCATTTTAAGAAAAAAAATTCATATGAACGTATGTCCTAAACGCCTTAACTTTTGAGATACAGGGTGTCAAAGTTTTAAAAAATAGATACTTTTTTTACAATAACGTTGTCATTACTGTAGATATCTTTATGAAATTTGAGTCATGTATTTTAGGCATCAATACTCATTCTTTGATGCACCAACAATTTAATTATTCTGACCAGTGCCGTCCATGCGGGTTTTGGTTTGCATATTTTTTGGGAAAAAAGTTAAGGCGTTTAGGACATACGTTCATATGAATTTTTTTTCTTAAAATGAGCCCAAGAATCACCCCCTTTATTATTAGCATGTTATTCTGAAACACCCTGTATACATGTTTTCATCGTGAAATGAGGCAGGAAAGAAATATTGTAAAAAAACTGCTTTTGGGTACCATTCTTCGAATAACGCGGCGCGAGCGGCAAAGATACGATTGGGTAAAGTCGAAATTCGGAAAGAGCACATCGAGATCTATAATATCACAAATTTTCAAAACTCCCGTTAAACTTTCCAGGTAACCCCTTGTTTTCGCACCAAATGACTTTTTTTCACAATAACTTTCGATATACCATGTGATAAATATTTGAATTATAATTTCGAACGTCGTATACATCCTATTTTATCCAATAGATGGCTCCACCGTATGCAATAGAAACAGATTTCTTTACGTTTTTGAAAAAAAAAGTCAAACGTTCGAGGACTACCCGTTGTAGGCCGCTGGTTTCGTCCCGAATTTGGACCAGAGTTACATTGATGTGAGAGGTGCCATGCTGCCTTACTGATAAGAATTATTGATTAAAATTGGCGTGAAACAAGTTATATCACTGGGGAATATCGACTCATTTTTTAAATCCTATACTACAATCAATGTATTGATTGGCCTAGCACGGAAATATATTATTTCTTTGCCCAGTTGATAACTTGGCTAATAATTGCAGCTTTAGCTCAATTTCCCTTATTTCCTAACAATTTCACATTTTCTTTCCTTTTTTTACTGACAGAGACGCAAGTTTACGTCTGTAATTTATATGAAGTCGTTTGGCAAACCGAAGGGCTAGTTTCTGTCGGTAGATTATGAATATGTGGCCGTCATATATGCCACTGAACCCTGCACAAGGCTCAGTATCTCTCTAGAGGATACTTCAACCATGTACTAAGCGGAAATTCACTCTCGAAGAGTCAGAGGCCTTATAGCCCTGAAATCCTATCGCTTCACATCGTGGATCACAATAGATCGCCTTCACGACCTAGAGGAGTTGCCACTGAGGAAAAACAGCGTTAGAAGAGAACATCAAAGCTGATGAGCTGGAGAGAGTCGGCACAGCTATACCATTCAGAAGAGCTGATAGGAGTGTCTATAAAGACGGTTTAGGTGACATCACAGGGATGATCATGTGAACAATATCTCTGGAACTGGTATTCGATATCGGGGCTCTCTACTCTAGTCTAAGGTAACAATCGGCCACACGTCCAAGCTTTGAAAAATCTTGAAACTGCAGAAACTGACTTGAAGAAATTAGAAAATTTAAATCTCATGTTGAGCAATAAAATCAAAGAACTTGAATGTGTTGATAAAATGTATATTTCAGCATTAAATGAATTAAAAGCAAGATATACTGACAATAATTAAATAAGGCATACTTATAGGAGACATGAACACAAGATCCAATGTGATTTAATCAGGAGGCACACTAAAGAGGCTCTCAGCAATTCAAATCTGAGCTATTCGTCTGAATCATCAACAATTAATAAAGTTTATTCTTTCTCTGATGAGCATGGAAGATATCAGCAGAACAAACAGAGTAAGCTGTTAAGCAACACAACCAGAAGTATAAAACCTTTTAATTTCTGAGACCTGGTGCTATAAGTGCGGGTACAAATGACTTCAAAAACCATACATTTCCTTCAGCTGAAATGATTTGAGGAATTGCTCCAAAACTAATGTAATCTTTCTTGCTTCTCCATATATTTTTGACTATCCATTGAACTTGAAAGTGCACACATTCAATTGAAAGATTAAAATTTTGATCGATAAATTCAACAAGGTTTTAGAGAATATATGTGCTTATCTCGAATGTGACTCGAAAAAACGAAAATTGATAAGTACCTAGTAGATTCTGAATAATATGTAAATCTTGTAGGAATATGATTATTAATAGAGATAATGTGATTTCTAAATCGAACCTTTTATATATTTAATAAAGTGAATGTCCTACATTTGATAGTCTTGAAACTGCACAGCCTACGAATGTCATGTAGAAAACTATGTTTTAGTATCTATTTGCTGTCGTGGAACGTCTGGATATGACGGTACTGTGGTACTAGTACGAGAATCCTTGATGGAAAATTTCTCATTTGTATCAATTTAAAATTATGATAAGGTAATACAAGAGGGAGAATTTGGATTTTCGATAGTTTATACTAAACAAGAATTCAATCTTCACTTTCTTATGTGTCTTCAGACCACCAAAAGGCGATGTATGGAATTTCTTGAATAAGTTGGAGGTATGGGGAACTTCCCAATTTTTTCCTTATCTTATTTATTTATTTTGAAGTGTGCTTTCATGTCTGAAAACATCGTATACCAAATATCAGCCATTAAATCGTACTGGTTATTTTACAGTAAATAATCAAAATTGACATCGAAATTCAAACAAAGCAAAAAGTGCGGGAAAGTTTTGACGTCATAACGCATATCTTTGGCAACCATTTGAATGTTTGAAGTCTGATGTGACATGTGGAGAATTTCTCATTGAAAAGCAGTGCTATATTATTAATTTATGTATGTGGAGAACATTTTAATGGTAGTATTATGACAAAAATACCAATATGTAATTGTGTTTTTACATTTTGAAAGATTTTATTGTTAGGTACGTACCTATTACCTTGCATATTACATAATATTGCAAATTAAGAAAATGGACCTTATTATTTTATTTCACGAGTATCCTACAGTATGTCCGGCGGTGAGGTATACAAAAAGACAAATATGGACCAAAACTTTCATTTTTCGAGAAAAAGACATTGTTGATAAGAATTTTTGCTTACTTAAGAAAAACAATTAATTGTCGATGGAAAAAAAACAAATTTTGTACAGGGTCTTTTTCTTCAAGTCGAAAAATAAACTTATTTCAAGAGAGAACCACCAACTACCCTCGGAACTACCTACATTCATAATATATTCAGAAGTTTTCAGTAAACATGTAACTTTTAAACTCGCTTTCAAACATTCTATTGGTTTACAGTGTTGATAATGTAGCAAAGTAGTTATTTCTTATTATGTACTTCGAAGAAGGCGCATAAAGTAATACTTTTAAAGTGATTCGATAAATATAATAATATAAATCAATAATTATTATTGATTATTAGTAAAGGCATAAATCATAAAAATATGTAAACCAATATCAGATAACACACCTAATAATGATAATTATTACCCAAACACCATAATACCACTCTACAGTGAAATACAGATTTGAACTGAAAGATGTTGGCTTCCCAATTTAATTTTTTTCTTTTTGCTAGAAACCTTCAGATATGGCCGGGTAATTCAGGCTTTACGCTTGAGAAAAAGATTATATTTCAACTTTTTTTGAAGGGTATTCCTGTATAAAAAATATTTTTTTTTTATCGACAATCATATTTTTGTAACAAGCAACAATTTTTATAAAAATGACTTTTTCGAGAAATGAAAATGTTGGTCCATAATTTGTCCTTTCGTACACCTCATAGCCGGACAAACTGTATACTGGTGAAATAAAATAAAAAGGTTGATTTTTGTAATCTGTCTATAGTAATATGTACCCAAGAATAAAATCTCTCAAAATCTAAAAACACAATTGGGTAATAGTATTTTATTTAACGAGCATATAATGGGTCAAATATTACACGAGATTAAAATTTATATCACGAGCCGAAGGCGAGTGTTATTAATTTTATTCGAGTGTAATATGTTCATTATATGCGAGTCAAATACAATGCTTTATCTACAACTGTGAAAAAATTTGGAAAAAAAGTCACTAAATAAAGCCAAAAATAGTTGTGTTCAGGCCCACTGCCCGTGAATAAAGAACCTGCCCGTGGATAAAGAACTATGATCCACGGGTTTCTCTCATGCCGTGTAATATGTGGAACATTTTATATCTATGGATGGTTGCATAAAACAACTATTCTTTGACAGTTGTAGATAAAGGTATTTTTTCGTCATAATACCTACTTATTACATTAAAATGATCCCCACATACAAAAATAGCACTGCTTTTCAACACAATATTCCCCTCATTTCTTCTGCATACTCTGAGCAAAGAATTATTTCTACTCTTTTTGCTCTAAGCAATTTTAGAGGCCAATTTTTGTCATCCGGTACGCAAATGAAAATTTCTTTGGAAATTTCAAAGTTGAATTAGAACACAATGCAATATTTATGATATCTATCCTTATTTTTTTTGAAACTAACTAACTACTTTTTTGAAAACTACAAGACAAACTAACTCTATGTCACATTCAAATGGTTGCCAAAGATACGCGTTGTGACGTCAAAACTTTCCCGCGCTTTCTGCTTTGTTTGAATTTTCTCATGCAGCGTCGATATCAATTTTGATTATTTATTGTAAAATAGCCAGTACGATTCAAGGGCTGATATGCAAGACAGTGGCGACAATGGAGGTCTTATTTTTTATTGGCTAGCGACGGATCCGCCATGTTGCAGCTAGCATCAATAATTGTCTATATTTGTCATATGTGCGTCGTTCGTGTTTTGTGAGTAAATTTAATGACTTGCCGATCAAAACATCGATTTCAATGTTTTACAATAAAAAAAAGTGCAAAAAAACTAAAAAAAGTACGGTGACTTTATAGACAAAAAAAATGCCCGAGTTGGGATTCGAACCCTTCTGCACGTTAAGCAAACATCAGACCGTTGAGCCAACGAGGCCGGAAATATCGAAAATTCTCAGCACATGTTGCAGCTAAGCTGTTCTTTTATTCAATCAACGCCTGAGCACGATTGTCGTCACTGTCTTCTATATAGTCACTGTATTATATTAAAGAGCTTGACGCTTTCTACGACTCACATTTTTTTCATAATCTTTTTTTACAATATCACAGGCTTCATTAGAGATGGAAAATTCCTAGAAAACACAAATTTTAATATATTATTATTTTGTTGGAAGAACCTAGCAACCCGCTATTCCGATGGAAAAAACTAGTATGTTTTTTTTCTGAGCAATTTTTCATTGAGTTTTGCTAGGTTTCACCAATGTGTGAAACTGATTATTAAAAAATAGTAGGGACTCATACGTTTTTCTTTGGTGAAAGTGTCATTTTTTCATTCAGTAAGCTATTATTATGATGGGTTTTTCCTCTGTAAAAGTGTGATTTCTAATTGAGTAAGGGATTATATTGGGTTTTTCCTCTGTAAGACAAATAGTTTTCTTGCGTTAAACAATAGTAAGGCACATAACACTTACAAAACACATGTTTTGATTAAAAAAATACGTCGTAGTGTCAAGCCTACCCTTGAAATCTGTCCTACTAGAAAAAGAAAAAAAATATATGATGTCTAGATAGAACGGAATAGATTTAACTTCATTTTTCATTTCCTGAGAAGTCGATGAAAATCGCTTTCTAGGTTTTGCCTTTTCGCGGGAGAATAATTGTCAGGTTGACAAGATCTCTACATTCACCAAAATATCATGATTAATTTTCTTCTGAAAAATTGTCAAATACTATATAAACAAAAAAACAACCCTGTTGCCACAAAACTGACGGGTGAAATTTTGTGTCTGAAAATACTGGGGACAGTTTTCGAACAATCTTGCAAAAATCAGGTGAAAAAAACCAAAGCACCTACAGTACTTCTCAACAATAACGACGAAATTATTCTCGAAAAGGAAGAAAAAGCAAGACATTGGGAGAACTACGTTGAAAAACTCTTTCAAGATAATGAAAGAACAAATTCAGATGAAGATAACAACGTAATAAATCGTACGGGTCCTGCAGTAACAAAGGATGAAATTCATCATGCCTTAAAACAAGCCAAAAACAATAAGGCAGTTGGCCCTGATGACTTGCCAGCAGAGATAATCAAACTTAATGATGAAGACAATCTTTCTCTTCTAGAAATGATTTTTAACAGAACTTATAATGACGGTCGTTATCCGGCAGACTGTGCAATAGTGCAAATACTCAATTTGGATTTAGAAGTGGGATGAGAACCAGGCAGAAGCACTTTTCAGTGTGCGTGTGCTCATAAAAAACTGCGGAGGTGTTAAGAAAGACGTCTTCATATGTTTCGTGGACTTTGAAAAGGCCTTTGACAAAGTAAGGCATGATAAACTAATTGACATATTAAAAAAGAAGCATTATACGACAAAGACATCAGTTGTGTACAGAATTTGTACTGGCATCAATTTGCTCATATAAAAACAAATGACTTTACAACTGGAAATATTGTCATATGAAGTGGCGTAAGACAAGGTTGCATATTATCACCTCTTCTATTTGATCTTTATTCGGAAACCATCTTCAAAGAAATCATGGAAGATGAAAAGGTTGGAATTAAGATAAATGGGGTATATATAAACAACAAAACATAATATGCAGATCACTCTATCTTCATTGCAGATTATTTTGAAGATCTGCAACAAATGATCGATGAGTTGAATCGCATTGGTACAAATTATGGTCTTGAAATAAATAGCAATAAAACAAAGTTCATGATAGTAAGCAGACGTAAACTCCCATACAACAATGCAAGATTAATAGAATAGCAGACGGCCAAGCTTTAGAACGTGTAGCACAATATAAATATTTAGGAAGCTGGATGCATGAAGATTGGGATAATGACAAAGAAATAACTTTTTTCAAATTCAAAAGCGGGCTAACTAGTCGTGACATTGAATAAAAGCTAAGATTAGGAACGTTATGCCAAATGCTATGAATGGTAGGTGTTGCTGTACGTTGCGGAGACCTGGTCATGGAAGTCATCTTCCGTCAACAAAATAGAAGCATTTGAAATGAGGATGTATCGTAGAATGCTAAGGGTGCCATGGATAGTCAGAGTAACCAACGAAGAAATTCTAAGAAGAATCGGCCGAGACCGTGAGTTAATGCTTAATGTCAAAACCAAGAATACGTAGTATTTTGAACATATGCGAAACTCAAAATATCAACTGCTGCAACTTATTGTCGAAGGAAAAATAAAGGGAAAGCGAGTGATAGGCAGAAAGCAAATGTCATGGTTGAAAAATATAAGAGATTGGACGGGGTCAAGAACGATAGGAGAGTTGGTCCACACAGCAACTGACAACAAAGGTGACGAGTGCGATCTTTTCCGTTTTATACTAAGTGGAAAATCCGCTTGTCAGCATTTATTTTTTTGCACCCCCTATCAGACCCCGTCCAAGTTTACTGTATTATTTCAAACTTTATAGAAGTTCTCACAGAAAGCTAATCAAATCATCAATGCAAAAATATTTCGCGAGAAGGATTTAATCCAGCAACAAAGCAAAGGAAGGATGGAGTATTGTCAACGATCTTAGAGGAAAACCATCATCAACATTGGAAATTGGAAGCTGGGATTGAGTCCGATATCCAAAATGATTTCTTTTGTACGGTCGCAGAAAATATAATAAATGATCTAGATCCACAAGTTGATCCCTTGTCTATTCTGAAGAAGGTTAATATGACGGACTCTTTTTACCTTCAAGAGACTGATTTTCGAGAGCTGCTTGGAACCTTCCAATAAATAAAGATTAATTGCAGTGCAGGATTTCACCAAGTTTCACTGAGTCTTTTTGAAAATTTGCCAGATAATGCTCTGTCTGCTCTGGTTGATGCCATCAATTATTAGTTTGGAAATGGAATATATATCCTGATTGCTTGAAAATCAGCATGGTAATTTCTCTTTACAAATGTGAAGATATGGAAAATACCCATAAATACCTCAAATTATAGGCTCATTTCGTTGATACCCATACTATCAAAAATAATAGAAAAATTGGTAAAAAAAGAGGATTATGTCATTTATAGACAAACATCTCCTCATAAACGAATGCCAAAAAGGTTTTCAATAGTCCTTTGGCACAACAGATACATAATTTTCTATTCTCTGGAAAAGCTCTATGTTGGTCTGGATAAAAACGACGTTGCAGCGGATTTTTTCTTTGACTTCGAAAAGGCATTTGACTGTGTGGACCGAACAATACTTTCAAAGAAACTGGAGATGTACTGTTTCCAAAGAGTTGTTCTGGACTGGTTCAGCTCCTACCTGTCAGGTAGACATCAATTTGTAGAATGCCGAGGACATGAATCTTTCCTAAAAGAAAACGGCCACGGTGTTCCACAAGGTTCAGTATTGGGACCCATTTTTTTTAATCTTGTACATCAACGACATATGGCGGACATCAATATTAAGGAAAAGTTTTCTTTATTTGCGGATGATATCAACTCCACCAATTCACTGTTTCCAAGGATTGCCTTCCATTGAACATCAACAAGTAAGCAGGTGTTTCATTGGGAGATGAAATGATTGATGATAGATCAGCTAACACGTTCTTGGGAGAATATACATAGATGAGAGGCTCAAGTACTCAGCGCACATATAGCCCAGTAAAGTTGAAGTCGGCTTATAGAGGTCGGCAAAAAAAAATTCAAACAGAATTATATTTTCAGGGATGCTTGAGTACCGCCTCCTGAGCATCCAACTAAAAGATCTGACTCGAACTCCTGGTACGTTTTGCGTTGAAGAGGTGGTTTTCTAAATATTTTTTTAAACCAAAATGACCTGAATAAAAATCATAGAAAACCAAGAACTGAACAACTTTGCCTAATAAAAATGTTTGACAGCTCTAATACTCGATAAGTTACAGCGCAGCAAATCGCAAAATTCAGCTGACAACCGGGGTGGTTTAATTTTTTTTTATAGATCATGGAAAATTTCTTAAGGAGATGTTGTTCTGCCTCTCATTTTCTGAACCTTTCTTCAAGGTAAATTTTTGCAAAAAAAATGTTTTCATAACCCTTCTGTTGCCAGCTTAATTTTGTCATTTGATGCGCTGTAACTCGTTTAGTATTCAGAGCTATCAAAAAATGTTATGAGACAAAGTTGTTTAGTTTTTGATCCTCTATAACTTTTGAGAAGGTCATTTTGCTCTAAAAGAATGTTGAGAAAACCATCACCTCTTCAGCGCAAACATACCAGTAGTTCGAGTCAGATCTTTTGGTTGGATACTCAGGAGGCAGTCCCCAAGCAACCCTGAAAATATCATCCCGTTTGAATTTTTTCATTTGACCAACCCACATCTTTAGAGGGCTTATAACAGTTTTGTCAAATAAACTAGCATCTGCATGTTATGCTGTTGGAATTACGCGTGATAAAATTAAACTAAATCCGTACTATATCACTACCAAATATTTGGTTCGAATGTTGTAAATATAGTTGCGGACCAAGCTGGTCTGCTCCTGGTTCGGTATTCGCCAGCAGGTGTACCAAACTAAATTTGGTTAGATCTTGATCAAAATTATGAGGTTATGTTGATTGTGATCATTGTGAATTCTGTTATGATTTTGTTGGTTCTGAGTTTCTAAGGCAATCTGAGCGTACTTACTTATGTTTTTTTTGGTAACGAAACTTCGACTGGTTTTCGACATTTGACGAATTACTCATTAAGTTCACGCGTTGCAAGACGCTGTAAACGGGCGAGAAGCCTGTCCATGTTTCATAACTCATTGTCATACCATCAGTCACAATCCTACCAAACTCTCACTTTCAGCAAAAACGAAATGAATCAAGAAAACTATAGTCACCTTTACTTTTTTTCCCATTACAGTCATGTCATGAGAAAGACATAAACCGTGTTGTGACGCGACTTTGAAAAACTCTCTGTATGCAGAGAAACAACTTCAAAAATATGTGGGGTTCAATACAGGCTGAATAGGGGGCTTGTGAGCATAGACTAATATTATATTGCTTGTGAGGTATCATCTTGAAGAAAGATACGAGCACGTGCAAATCATAAGGCGTAAATAGAAAATGCGATGTTTGTAAAAGCGAGGAGGACAAGGGTGTACAAAATTTTCTCTGAAAAATCGTGAAACACTATTTTAAAATATTGTTTGTGTGGTATCCCAGTTAAATAAATCATTCATAGAACATGATCTTTTATGAACAATGAAGCATGTAAACTGAAATGAGTTGGGAACACGGGAAATATCTACTTCGCGTGGTCCGGTTTTTTCAAAAACCAAGGCTACTACACCCTATTCAAAGGCTGAAAATCCAGAATCCATATTAACGATTTTTCTAGAAAAAATCTGGCTACGCCACTGGATTCGTCATCCCCCAAAATGGTTCTGCGCAGAACTCCATGAAAAAATATACAACATTAATGATTCTACGGATGTTGCAGTCAAGTTGGTTATTATGCATTTGGCTTTTTTCTCGTTCTGTCGTTCAGTTCTTTTTTTTTAATAGACTTTTTCTTTAATAAATCTCCACTAGGAAAATGTGAAGTTAAGTTTGGTCGTGGATTCTGGAAGGAAACTCCATTCATCTACTATTTCGCCCCATACATACACCGATTAGGGAAACCTTCATCTACCCACACTCTCATCCATTTAGTTGAAAATCCTAAATTCAAAGTTAATTCATGTGAGTTAATTTTATTTTATCTTGGTTGCTCCTAGCGTGATAAAACAAGAATACCTTTTCCAATCAAAATACTGAGGAAGACAGTTTTCGCTATTATAACATGATCTACAGTAACCGGAAAAAAATAGGACTGATTAAAGAGGAACTTCAAGCAGTATGTGGCGCCCCATGCACTATACTACAAAACTGCCACAATATTTGGATTCTCCACCCTAATAACACCCTATGTTCCAATTTTCGTGAGTTTTTGATGTTTATCTCAAGAAATAAACCAAAAAATCGAAAATAAAATTCTAACTTTGATGCCCTGTATCGCAGCAACCATAAACTTTTGTACGGAGGTAAGATAGGTCTAATCGATTTTTTTGTCGTAAAGAATCAGTGGTGGAATTTTATACCGACTTTTCGGGGACACCCTGTAGTTACAAGATATACTGAGCTATGACAAGAAGTCAGTGATTTTGGTACATTTTGAAGCGTCATATCTCCAATTTCGACTGCCTATCAAGAAAAAGAAAAAATACGTGTCTCCTTATTTCTCATGGACTTTCAAATCCAGCAATAAATAAAATTTATGTAAGTTCATCATTATTATTCAAATTGAATAATTTTTTGGTGATCGAATATTTCTGTTTTTTTACAAGTGAAATGTGAGTATTAAAATACTGTTTTGAAAATTCACCTACAAAGTATAAATTCTAGTTATGGAGAAGGTAGGTATCTACCTAATAATTTGAAGTGATAAGTGATAAGTGGAAACATTCTAAAAATAACAGAAATTGTACTACCTACCTATTTAAAATAGATAATATTGCTAATAGATTTTCGTATTTTACTTGAAGTTCTCACAATATTTTAACAAATTATTTCGACCTTTCGTATGGTAGTAGCATGGTAGATTTCCATTTCACATTGAAAGTACCGCGGTTAGTCGCGCTTCGACCGTTCCAATGTACGATTGTGCGCGGCTTGCTGAAAGTACCGGATGGACCAGTAATCGTACTAACAAGTAGAAAGTGGCTGTTTCGTGTTTTTATGTCGGTTTTGTATAACGAAGCCAATACTATAATTTATATTGAAAGGATATAGCTTGACCAAGGAAATTAAATCACAGTAAGTGGATTTAACACATGTTTAGATTTTGAAATGAATCAAATAACATTCTGATAAAATATGAATTGAAAATCAATTTGTTTGTTATATTTTATGATCTCATCGAACTTGCTACAAAAAAAATTACCAACTCGATAATGTTAATTGGAAATATTTTGTAAATTTAGAATTTGTCTCATATAAGTTTATTCAACGATTGAGTCAGATTATTCATAGAACGTGTTTTTGTCCACCCTTCATCTAAGTGTACAAGTTTAAACATTTTTGACATACTCTTTCTCTAACTGTTTTTTATGCTGCTTCATTTAACTATTTAGTATGTTAAGGACAGTATTAACAAATAGAAAGAAATACAACATCTTCACACTATTATAGATGCGAGGATGATCAAAAACATTTTCTGATTAACACGAAATATTTCATCAGCAATCACTCGTATTGGCGGATTCTTTACAGGTTTCAAGACTTTGTATTCATTCATCTTCTTATGTTTGGTAATACTGACCTACATTCAAAATGGGGAATAAAAGCATCATAAAATACAGTTAGATACCAAAAAAAACTCGAAAAAAAAACATGAAATCTTGAAACTTGCAAGGGTGATCAAAACATCTTTGTGATGAGTATATGTTATGGGAACTTTTTAGTTTTTAATGAGAAATGACCGCCTCAGGACTGTAACTTATGAGACACCCTGTATACTGTATACACAGTGACCCATTTGAAAGCGGACCACCCTCATAACTTTTTAATTCATTGATCGATTTTGACGATTTTTTTTTGAATGTAGAGAGGAGAAAAGTGTATTTTAAGGCCATACGTCGCCCAGTTTTTTCCAAAAACCAAGGCCTACTAGAGCATATTATTATTTAGAGGCTGAAAAATCCAGAAAACATATCAGCGATTTTTTTAGAGAAAATCTGCATACGCCACTGAATTTTTCATCCCCTGAAATGGGTCTGTACCAAATTTCATGAAAAAATATCCAACTCAAAAATATTATTCCTGTGTGTATTTTTTTTCTATTTTTTTTTGCCAGTCTCGGTTGTTTGTTTTCATTGTATTTTGACATGAGAATATCTATGAAATGTTTATATTCAATATATTTTCTGATAAATTTGCTATCGCCAGAGTTTCGAGGTAGAATACTTCTTGGTGCATAATAAGATTAATCTTCAATTTTAATCATTTTTTCATGAAATCTGGTACAGATCCATTTCAGAATATGACGAATCCAGTGGCGTGGGCAGGCAGATTTTTTCCAAAAAAGTTGCTAATATGTTTTCATGATTTTTCAGTCTCTAAATAAGCTCTAGTATGTCTTGGGTTTTTAAAAAAACTGGACGACGTATGGTCTCATAATATACCTTTCCAGTATCCACATTTCAAAAAAAATCGTCAAAATCGCTCCAGAAAAAAAAATGTTATGGGGGTGGCCCGCTTTCAAATGGGTCACGCTGTATGTAACGAATATTCTCTCAAAGAGACATTGCTTTACAGTAGTTATCCGATGTTAAACGGAAACGTTGGGTTAGTCTGCCTAACGTATTATTCTGAAGACTTTTTTTGTTGTGGTTGGTGGTTGACTTGTATTCTTCTAAAAATAACACGTTTATCATTAATCATATTTAATAATGATGTTTGAGGATACTACTTCTTGTTTGATTGCCATATTGTGAGCCCTTGAATTTTTTTTATTTTCTTGATAGATTCTGATGGGGTGGAGGCAAATTTTCTTTTGAAGAGTTGCGAAGGGTTGCGAAATAGGTATGTTGGATATCTAACAATGTCTTTGCGATATTTTTTTTCAATGTAGCCTAAAACTTATCTCATCCATACAACATTTTTTGTTCAGGTTTATTTGGAAGTTCGCTAATGTTAATTTGTGTTCAAAGCCAATGTGATACATTTATTTAAATGTTATCTGCAATAATTGGCCGACATCTTATGCCATCTTGTACCTATCCATGAATGAGTCTTACAAATCTAGGAAATTTCGAAATCAAGAAAACCTTTCGGCAATGACATCCCTATATGTATACTTCTTACTGACTCCCAGAGACATTCTATCTAGAGTTTAGGTACACTCTTTTTTGTAAAGGGTGATTGTTTTTATTTTACTCAATGGATATCTCAGTCAATTTTGGTTTTACAAAAAGGTTCAAATGAGCAGATGTGTTAGCTATCTTATCAACAAGAATAAAAGCAGAGGCTTGGAACTCGGCAGTTGTAATCAGGGTCGAAATGTCTTCAAAATGAGATATCACTTGACCCACTTTTCATTCAAGATTTTAGGGGTGAGCTTTACCCTGCTCAAAGGATTGCAGATGAGAGTTTGCTTATACGCCTAGTTAGTGTCCCCCTCAAAAACAAAGTTGACGTGTCCAAGAGTTTTATTTTTATATGACATTAAATGCCCAAAATCAATGCGGGAACTTTTTTGATGGGCCACCCTAAATAGCAGACATCAAGAAGGTGTTGCTGTCTGCAAATATAATAACTACTTTTGAGTTTGTGAAAAACCATCTTCAATAACACTCTGAACTGATAACGTTATTATTTTTCATTTCCATCCGTGAAACAAAACAAAATGATGATTTTCATGTTAGTTACTGACGCAGCGTGCCCTAAACATACACTTCCTATCTAAATAACCATTTTTACTACCTTCATAATATTACTAGCCCAAGCAAATACATAAATATTTAAACTATTTTGTTCTAGAGATGACTGTAACGATAACAACGAAACCGCCAGAAATGGTGTCAGGAGATTCTTCGGACAACGGAACCTGCTGTACAGCCTTCGACGATGGTTCAAAGGTAAACAACCGATTCAAAGCCTAGCTTTCTATCAATTCATTGATAATTAATAGCCGATACCTTCCGCCTAGCCGAAGGTGTTAATTTCTTATTTTCGACATTGTTACGTAGTTGACTTTATTGGACAAAAATAAAGCTTCTACATGTTCTTATTCGTTCAAAAATGTGTTGACCCAGATTCGACGGAATGCATCTCTAAACTTCATTGATGATAATTTTATCTTAACTAGAGCAAATTGTATACAATTTTGTTCTTGGCAATATTCTTAACACTTGTGCGCTTTATTATACTTATTAAAAATATATTTGAGAACATAAACATAGGTACTCATCTACATACGTCGGAATGAATGGAGCGGGTTAATCATTTACATAGACTTTAGAGGTATCTAACCTACAGGTCAGTAAGATTGGAAAGCGGATTGTAATTACCTAATTGTCAAAGTATAACTTCCTCAATTACTTGCCTAATTTACTTCCGTGCATAGCTTTCATGTTCTCTCCATAAAATGATTGGCAAACACACAACAGAATAAATGTCTGAACCTGAACAGTGATTTCAGGATTGTTTGGATTGTACATTCTACATGATATGAACATGAGTCTTTGCGGATAATTATTAACTATACCAGTTCCAGTTATTCTATGTTATTGAAACCATAGATAAAAGAAAAAAAAATGAAACGTCATCAAATATTAAAAATTTGAATGATTACAAAAATATGCCATGATGTCGAAATTTCAAATTTCACCGAAGACAAGTCTAGGATTAAAGTCAGTCCGTCATCTTCAGCTTTCTCCATCATTCAGGAGGACAAGGTCAAGGATTTCTCGACGAAGCTATCCAAAATGAAAGTATAAACCACCATTGAGACAATATTATTATGTTCATATTATGCATTCGTAGGAACTTCAATATGATATGTTGAGAATGATATTATTTTCTATTTACGAATTTCTATTGACTTTCACAGTGTTCATACCTTAGATCATAGAACCCACTAGAACTAGCGTACACCCTAGATTCTGGGCAAATTGTTTGTCACTATAATAAACATGTTATTATTTACATCTCATCCGTTGAATTCGTTCGACGTTGCCTTGTTGCAAATAAAAAGCACTCAAGCCGATAACAGTGTTCCAAGGGAGCTACAGGCTATGATTGGTTAAAATGACTATCAGCTGTGATTGGTTGATCTCAAATAGGCATTTGTGTCGTGTTGCCAGATGTATTTTGTTGCATCGTGTCTACATAATTAAGTAACTGAGGTTCATGGAAAAATATGGGTCTCATTGAAAATTTTTTATCATCACTAGTGATCTAAAAATGTACATACTATATAATTGGTAACTACCGGAGATGCAATCATAGAGTATAGAGTATTTTTGATCAGAATCAAAATAACTTGAATACAAGGTAGCTAGGTACATATTAAATTTGCAGTTTGGCAAACTCGCAAGATTTCCTCTCTCCCCTCAATGTATAAACATGTGACACACAAAGATACGTCGGGCTATATCTAGTTGTTGGAAAATCATTGGTTCATACAAAAATCATGGATTTTAATACATCGCCCAAACTTTTTATGCTGAACCATGCAGACAAGTTCAAAATTTCAGTCAGTCAAGGTCGTAATATACTGGAGGGGTCAAGGGTGAAAACAATCCCATTTTTTCACATTCAAATCTTGGAATTGAAGAAAGAAAGAAACGTCCGAATAATCCGTGTACGAATATATGCATTTGATTTCCTACACCATCCGGATACGGATTGATTTGGAGAATTGAGCACCTGGAGATATCCTACGCGAAAAAGGTACTCTTAGTTCATATTGATAAAGCTAGTACATCGATTCATCGGCGCCTTAAGACGGGTACCCCTTAATATTTTCGGAACCACCAACACTGAAGTATTTAAATTTGGTACCTGTGTGAACTTTTGATGCCAAACTAGATTTCGAGCTCAAGATTTTGGAACTTGTATAAGCAGACCATCATACTGAAGTGGTTAGGAGTAAAAACAACCGCACTTTTTAAAGCTTCCTTGAGAAGCATTTTGCGGCAAATGTGTACAATAATGGTTTTGTATAAAAACACCTCAGATATCACACCACGAATTATTATACTCGGATGTGTAGGAATCACCCTATAGAGTATACAGGGTGTCCCACCATCTCAACTGGTCAAGACTTCTAGAGTATATTGAGGAACCATATAGAAATTATTTGAGATGTGACACCGATAGCCGGAAAGCTTAGATTCATGCTTTCCGGTCATCGGTGTCATGAATTTGAATAGCAACCAATGGGCGTGTCAAAACCAGAGAAAAGAGAGGGGAGAACTGGCGTGTTAACTACCGCCAAATTCAAAAATGGATAATATCCGAGGATTTTCAATACTATTTGAAGTTTCCAAATGATGGGTTATTCTTTAGGTAATTCAATAGAAACTAGTTGATGTTTCTTCTCTGTTCAACCATTATCATTTGATATCTTGTCAATGAATTATGGTGATATTTCAATAATCATTTTAAACAATCACCTATATCTTTCTTTAATTTAAATACAATCGTCCGAAATAAGAATTATAGGTATAGGTAGGAAGCTTTAGCCCCGTAAAGTTGTCGTCGGTTTATAGGGGTCGGCAAAAAAAACCAAACAGAAGGATATTTACAGGGATGCTTGTGGACTGCCTCCTGAGCATCCAACCAAAAATCTGACTCGAAGCACTGGTACGTTTTGCGCTGAAAAGGTGGTTTCCTAAACAAATTTTCAGAGCAAAATGACCTGAATAGAAGTTATAGAAGATCAAAAACTAAACAACTTTGCATCATAAAGTTTTTTGACAGTTGTAACACTCAATGAGATACAGCGCATCAAATGACCAAATTCCGCTAACAACGGGGGTGGTTTCAAACATTTTTTTTTAGGGATCATGAAAAAAGTTATGAAGAAGAGTTGTTTAGCCTTTGATTCTATGAAACTTTCATCCAGGTATTTTTTCTTGCAAAAAAACTTTTTAGGAAACCACCTCTTCAGCGCAGAACGTACC
This sequence comes from Orchestes rusci, assembly GCA_958502075.1. NCBI lineage: Eukaryota > Metazoa > Arthropoda > Insecta > Coleoptera > Curculionidae > Orchestes > Orchestes rusci. Next base: position 20,950,597 of record OY293305.1, on the reverse strand, counting down.
AGGACTTCGAGTCAGATTTTTTGGTTGGATGCTCAGGAGGCAGTCGACAACATATACTTATTGTCGACAAGCACTCCTGAAAATATCATTCTGTTTGGATTTTTTTTTTGAAAACGACATCTTAACTGGGCTTTACAACTATTATTCGTTTCTGAATCATCAAAATCGTGTCCTATTATATTTTATTTACAGCTGGGCTGATCAAACTTAAGTCTGCTCTATTTTGCTAACTTCTTCATTATTGATGATACGAAGTCGTTCAAATGAGATAATTAGTGGTATTTTTCTGTGGATCAACGTAAAGCTAACAAAAAACCAATTGAACATCGCGTTTTCGATTGTTTTCAAAAAATGTATTTCTTTTTTATGCGACACCGTGTATATTTTTATCATAATTGATTGTCTACTTATTTCTGAACACAAAAGGTTTTTATGATTTTTTTCCTGAAACCAGAAATAACGGAGTTGTGCGTATCTTTCTCAACTCAAGCAGAGAAGTTTATTATACAGGGTGTCCAGAAATGATGAGCAAAAAAATCAGGGGAGCATTCTAGACCGAAAAGAATTGCCACCTCTTTTTCGCAAATTGATCATTAACTAAGTTACAGAGTGTTGGAATTAAATAATTTTGTTTGCAGTTTTTTTGGCAATTATACTTTATTGACTTTTGCCATGCTCACAATATTTTGACAAAATCTTGTATCTGGGGATTTTTCGGGATGAGGAATACAAATTTTGCCCATCGTTTTTTCGCTTTTTGCAGAGGGTGCCACATACAAACCCATACTTTGTTTTGCATGGTCCCAACTTTTTTGTGCTACACTATGCCACTTTTGAGTGAATACTTTCATACTCCTAACCTTTCGACATATAAAAGCTATACTACTTTTGTTTCGATACATTTAATCAATTTCGAGAAACGCGCTTAAATAACATTGCTTGCATATCGCACCCTTGCTAAAAAAGTGACATAACTCAAAAAAACATGTTTTGAGTTATGTGACAAAAACGATTATTTTTTTTTGCAAATATGTTTTAAAAGCTTTTATGGTTTAGGGTGTCATTAGAAATGTCAACACACCTATGAAAACGAGTTTTGATCTATTTTATGTGAGTTTGTCGTAAATATTGGCTTCTTTTTAATTGAGTCCCTTTAGGTGTATAAGTCTGTTATCAATGCTAAAATTATTTTGGGTTGTGACACTTTAGTTGAAAAATAAAACGGAATTGAAGAGTCATGACACTTTTGCAGAAATGTCTTGTGGTGAAAAGAAACAAAATTTGCAATATGACATTTTTATTACAAAAAATAAAAACCAAATACTCTGACAAAACAAACAGGTGTAAACTTAAATGCATAACTCTTATCTTACCTACAAGGAACAGTATTAGATCTTTGGTCAAACTTATACAAATACAAACTCGAAAAAATAGTAAAGATGCCGCAAAAAACAAACAATTTCTTATTCGAAAAATGGTCCCTAACAAAAGTAAATCAGTCTTCTTACTGGCAACAACCAGTTATACACTAACAAAAGTAGATCAGTCTTCTTACTGGTAACAAACAGTTATTAACATTTTATAATAATGAACAACAAAGGATAAGCAGGCTTTCAAAAACATAAGATTAATGTGTATGTTTGACAACAAAACAACCGCTAGCTTTGCTCAAAGAAAACAAAAAATGCTATAGTTCAAGAACATTTTTATAAAATGAATCGTAATATTTCTTTTTAATAATGTTTTTATCAGCCAACTCCTGTAAGTGGCGCTTTTTAATGTCGCTTAGTGGAATTTTGCTAACAAAGGCTGGAACCAAGCTGACCGAATCTATATTGCGCTCTTGAGATCTTGTTTTCTTCACGTTATTCATGTCGACTTTCCTAAATTCGACCTGTTCATAGGAGGTTTTGAAGAAAAATGAATCCGGATGCCCTTTTTCAACTTTGAGAATCTTGATGTCATGCCAGATAACTTTCGCTTTTTCAGTGTCTATTGTGAAGTTTTTCCTCCATTCTTCTTGCAATGTTTTTAAATCATAAAAATCTTCGTAGGTCAGTACATGAACTATGTACGGTGGACCATTTCTTTTTGCACTTCGAATTAGTGTTGCATATTCATCTGGCACATAAATTGGTCCGGATTTCAGATATTTGTTAATTTGTTTCTCAATAACGCTGTGTACATTATCTCCTTCGTTTTGAGAATGCCCATGTCATTGTATTAGGTATTTGTGCGAAATGCTTCGAATAGGGAGCTTATTAATGGCGTAAGAGTAGGCAGTCAATACATATTTGTTTTTCAGCTGACCGCAACAGTTGTCTGAATAGAAAATTACATCCAAAAGCTCCTCAGAATCAGCACGTTTTTCAATGAGTTGTTGAAGATAAGCAAGTATGCAGCTTCCAATATCTACTGCTCCGCGTTTTTCCTCAGTTTCATTCCAAAAGTAACAATGGACGTCTTTTGCATGTAGGTCACTAATTGTGAAATTGAAACAGTTCAATTTGCTTTTATAATAAAACGATGAAATTTGTCCTCTTGGAACTGGCATGACCGCTTGTAGGTCATACACAGCGACTACTGAACTATTCAAATTTATTTTGTCAGCTTCCTTCTCTAAACGCGACAGTTTTTTTTCATTTATATGGGCGTTGTAGCCCTCCAGGAGTTCTTGTTTTGCCTTATCGTCGGCATTTTTAAAACTTTCGCAAAAATCGCATTGATCTTTCTTCGGTATAAAAAAAGATATATTATATTCACCATTGAAGATGCGATTGAACATTATACTATTGGCAAATGGAAGCTGCTGCCTCTCACGATCTTCCTTATAATCCCGATAGAGGTCCGCTAGATTTTTACTGCTATCGATGTATTCGCGGGTAGTCTGAGCTCTTAGGTAATGCGACTCGATTCGGGGAATAGCATCAATGAAAGCTCTTACACTTTCTTTAATTTCGTGTTTCACCTTGGGTTGGGTCCATGTTTCCTCCTTTTATCATCACTAATGAAGCCTGTCTCCGTCTTTTTCTCCAAGGCTGTACGGATAGGTCTATCGTTAATATTCAGCGTGGCTTTAAAAAATGTTTTACAAACTCTAACGCGACTACAGCTCACCTCAAAATAAAATGCCGAATTCATATTTCGATAATTTTCCGTACACGAGTATCGGTACTTTGGTTTAATCGGTTCAGTGTGTCTTACGATGAATTCTCTCTGCCTTTGTATGTCAGCAAGTGCCCAGTACCCGGAAAAAATGCCATTTCGAATTTCTTCATTGATTTTTTGACTGCACTGCAACCGACATTTTTCACCGCATGGTGGGAGCACTTTTCTTTTTTGGGACGTTTTTTTACTTTTGGACAGAGAAACATACGCTTGCCCAGAGTTTCTCAGTAATTTGGTTTCTTGAAATTTCCATTTTCCAAAATTGCATTTTCTCTTTTTACATTTTTTAACAGTTGTTTCGTCTTCACTTTCCACTTCTTGATGGCCCTCGGTAGAAGTACTACTACTTTGTGAATTCTGAGTATTATCAAGGAAATCAGGATCTGCGTCTGAGTCATCCACGTCGCTTTCATTGCTATGGACAGGTAAAACGTAGTAATTCGTTGTTTTTTTTCTGGTAAGATGCATCAGGGTAGGACGTTCTGAGCTACATGACACAGTATAAACATGGCTACATCCAGGTTGAGGGCTTCTGTGCGTAACATTTTCATTTTTTGTTACTTGTGTGGACAAAATAGTATTGTCGTGAATGCTGACTGATACTTCTGATGATGGAGACTCTGCTTGAGGTACACTTTCAGGTCCATTCGTTGAAGTTTTTGGTGATTTCTGTAAAGAATAGTCGGTTGGAGATACAAACAATAAACATAGAGTTATCGTGATTGCTGGTCAGCTAATTTTGATGATAGTTATTACTTACCACTAGATTCGAGTCAGTTTGAGACACAGACAATACACAATTATCTACAGGCTCTTGATGACTACTATAAACATCTTCATGTTTACTAGTTATGATTTCTGGTGGTTCCTGTGAAGAATAGTCTGTTATATATTTATTTATTTATACAAACATAATGCACCTTCAAGTATCGTGATTGTTAGAAGTTGATGGACTTACCTGTAAACTAGATTTGGTTACCCCCATATGCACCGTAGAAATTTAATCCGGATGAAGACTTCATCGCGATTATTTTCCATTGGGTGATATGGAAGATAATCGCGATAAAGACTTCATCCGGATTATATTTCTACGGTGCATATGGGGGTTTGAGACACAGGCAATAAAACGAAGTCATTTGATTCATCACTCCTAGAAGTCTCATTTTGTTTGTTGATTTCTAGTGTGTCAAATCGATGGGTTGCAGCAGTATTTTGTGCTTCACAATCAGGAATAACATTTCTCAAAATACGGGCAGTACGGCTTAACATCATATTCCGATTCCTACTGGATATAGGTACAATAGGAAGGCACCGTCAAAAACAATAATAATAATAATAATTATTATTGTTACGATTAACGATTATTTATACTTTCTTCAGTATGAAAACCATGAGATGTTATCTAATTATTATAATCGGAACAAACTATTCAGCAGAAATTTGTAAAATAGAAATGTGAAAAGAATGATTTGACAGACGGTTTTCGGTGAAGCATTGACATGTAGAATTCTCTCTTTAACTATAATTACATACCAAATCTCCCACTCAATTATCGCTACGAATTTAAGAAAAACCATGTACAGAACTTCAAAATAACTGGGTAACTTTTATGAATTCTCTGGAATTTTATCGCAAAATCAAACAACAAAAATGATACAAATGAAAAGCATTTTCATCAAAAGCGTACTTATTCAAAATGTATTTTAACGTTATTAATACTATATTCTGATAAATTGACACAATTCAAAATACAACAAATTCAAATGTAAGCTTCAATTTTCAAAACAGACATAATTCAAAATAATACAGAAATTGTACTTACCGTTTTTCAACAAAATCGTCACAACTCAAAATAAGACAGCTTTAATGAATTTGAGACACATCCTCACTCCACGAACGACGTAACAAAACTAGAGATGATGCCGTTTTGAATAAGCGGTTGAATCTGCAAAACCGACACAGGCACCATGTGCGGTCAAATTAAGCAGCAGTTTTAATACACTTTTGTAGGATGATAGGGTACCATTTTTATAAGCTATTCGTGGCAAGAACTCAAAATTCGTAATTTTTGACTTGTGTCACTTTTGTAGCAAGTGTGCGATATGATCAGTACGAAATTTTTTATTTATTTTCAACCTTAGCACATAAACATATAGCATCCTTTGGAACAATGCGCTATAAGTTGCCGTAGAAACTAGTTTGGGTAGAGTTAGTTTTGACAGTTGCTAATTTTGTTTTTTTTTTTATGTTCAGTATTTTTGTCAATGACCACCATCATACTGACAACAAATTTGGAAAAAACATTACTTTCAAAACTAGTTCTTGCCAAACTGGTTTCTACTGAAACTATAGCGCAGGTTTCCAAAGCATGCTATGTTTAAGGTTGAAAATAAATTAAAATGTTTTTGTATTCATTACATCCACGCAGAGTTATGTCAGCGTTTTTCTCGAAAAGGATTATATTTATCAACACAAAAGTAGTATCCCTTTTTTATATCAAAATGTTGAGAATAAAAATATTTGGTTAAAAGTAGCACACAGTCTAGCACAAAAAAGTTGAGACCATTCAAATCAAAGTATAACCTCGTATGCGTGGCGTCCTCTTCAAAATGCAAAAAAACAGTGAGCAAACTCGTGAGCAAATTTGAATTTCTCTTCTCGATAAAGCCCCAAGCTTCGCAAGACCAAAAGTCTTGGTCTTGGTCTTGAAAAATAAATGTGGTCTTGGTCTTGGTATTGGTCTTGATAGTCTTGGTCTTGATGTTCTTGAAAAAAAATTATACCGGATTTTTAAAATACAAATATCATATATGTACACACACCTCCAAAAGTTTTGGAACCCAATGAAATGGTAGGTATATTTTTGAATGGTTATATTCCACATTTTTTGTCGTACTCTAAAAAAGAATAACATTAGAAACAACATTTTGAAACTTTACAGAAAAATAAAATTTGGAATACTGAGTTAAAATTTTGGAATCATTAGTCTCTGGATAGGATTTGAAATCTTTGTTTTTATTGGCGATTTTGCTCCAAAACAACAAATAAAGGTAGTTTATTCTTGATGTTATTTCACGTTTTCTTGATTTTCGACGCCCCTGTATAATATTTTCAAATTTCAAATATGGCAATGAACTTTTCAAACCAAGCAGAACTTTTTATGAAGAGTGACTTTTGGTTGAAAAATGAAATGTTTGGTCCATTATACCTATATAGGGTACCTACTCTATCCGTGGGCATACGGTAGATATAATAACGATTTCTTTCCATTGTGGTTTCTATCATAACACCTCAATATTGTGATTTAGTGATTTCAGTAATCACTTCACATGAATTCGCGTGATTGTATAGCATTTTTTGAGCACTTAGGTATTATAGGTACACCGTACACCTCAAAGCGGACAGGTCTAGCCACATTGTAATATCCAGCTGACACTTTTGGAATAGTTTTTCACATCAATAGTAGTTGATGACGTGAATAATTTTCAGCTCTAATGAAATAAGAAAAATACGTTTTTTTGTTGCACATTGATATGGCCAGCTGACAACTTTTGCCCCCTATCCTAGGCAGCCGACAATTCTTTTTCAATATACACCTTATAACGAGACTATTGACGGAGTTTTATCTGTATTGAGATGACTAAAAAAAAACACTTTGATGACCTTCTACACCGTTAAGCCCCATAATCGCGCCAGATGACAATTTTTTATATTGTTCCCATAACAAAGGCTACAGTTTGGTGGCAAAACCAAGAGTATTGAAATGACATGGTCAAAAACAACAACTCTAGCCAGTGCAGTGGCAGAATTCTGTATTTCTTCTGGAAGATTGCATGCACAAAATGGATAAAATTTGAGACGACAAACCAGCATACCTGCCTCCGAACATTGAACCACTAGAACAAGCATAGCACCCCGAACTTACACGATTTGTTTGAGTCGATAACATTCTATTTTGTTTATATTTATATAATGTTATTTTGACACATTTGTGATAAGATCTCTACAATCCAACCGTCCATGAAGAAGCTTCACAAACACAGCACTTTTTTGGTATAAATGCCACACTGAATCCTCTTCTCGAGCACAAATAAATCGTTTTAACTGGAAAATGATAACAACCGTCACTTTAAAGCATCTATTAACGTCGTGGAAACGCATTTCAAATAGCGCGATTGATGCCCAACGTTGCCGTTTGTGAAAAAACTTCCTTTTATCAACTTTTTAGTATAAAAGATCAAGGAAAATCGGTCGATTATTCTACGACAAGTGGTAATAGCGATGAAAAAAAAGGCTACACTCTCCTTGAATATTGAAGGGAAATAAAATTTATTAGATGATATTGAACTTCAGGTCATTGTTATTGAATTGGTGACAGAAAATCTGGTGAAAGGTATTTCATGGATGTAAATATGGTAAACCAGGATCTTGTTTTTCCCCTTTCCACCCATGTTTACATTGACATGTTCGACTCACACAATATTGTTTGTTTATGCTTCTATAGTGGTTCAATATTCGAAGATACAGCTTGCTCAATGCTATTACCATTATTTTTGAACCATGTTATGGTCCAGATTTTTGGAAATGCCCTGTATTTAAAAAATGTGATGTAACTAGAACCTTTAAAGTTCGAATAAAATCGTAACAAGTTTTTATACACCAATTTGGACTAAATGATATGCTACCTTCATGTAGTTCATTGTCTGTACGTAACTGCATACTTGCGTATGTCGTTATCAGAAGCAGACACGAGGAAAATTACAATACCACTTAAAAACTCTTCAATACCGTTTTGGACTTTGAAATTTCAGATCCAAAATTCTACTAACTACATGTTATTGTGAGTATATTGTGCATTTTTATGGCCTGGATGCAGTTTTCTTGGTTCTCATTTGATGTCTTTTCTCCATATAACATCAACTTCAATTAAATAAAATGATTAATGATGTGTAAAGAAACAAATTTATGTAGATTGGGGACAAGCTTATGAACGCACTATTTGTTGGTAGGGGTGGTCGTGTTCCTATTTTGTATTGTATTATAAAGTACCTAGCTATCACAGTAATTGCAATCAACTTGAAAATAATTAAACTTCCTAATGCCAAGAGGTTGTGTGACTGATATTTGCGCTTATATGAAGCAACATTGTTTTTCAATGCGACCGTTAATATTGTGGAATGTGAGCAAGGACTTTTCCAGATTTGATGAAATTGTGTTCAAATTGCCAAAATGACGAACTTAAATGTGCAATGAGCGAAAAGTAATGTACTCTTATCATTATTGGATTCAATGATGCATTTATTAGTACCTAATTTTTGTCATCATACTGTTTCTTTTGCATTTTCCATATTTCCTCACTATAAGTAACTGACCTACATCAGTCTTCAGTTGTCTTTTTGCTTCCCTTATTTTTTGTTGTATAATTATTGTCGTTCATTATTCAACGTTCTACGTTTTCGTGAGTAGGTACCTATGCAATTTAACTTATTATGTATACCTACTATTAGTGCTTTGCCATTCCTTTATCAATTTATTGTAGCTTCTGCTTCTAACCATTGAACATATTTTTATTGATCAGAATAGCATTAAGAATTTTTAAAAAATGTTAATAGAGAGAATTTGGCTAGAATTTCCTTAAATTAATAATCTTGGCGAAACATCCAAAAACTAATTATTATTGTGATCGACGTCTATGATTGCCTAATGGGCTTAGATATGAATCAATGAGAATGTACATGCACCTAGTAATGAACAATTCATTATACATCATGTCCCAGCTAAAAGTATACACCCGTTATTTAACGAGCCCATGAAACAAAAAGGAACAACGCTCGGAACCGTACATTTTTGTTTAAAGGGGAAAACATTTTGCGCATTTTTTCAACTTCGCAACTTAAGTGGTGGTGGGATTCACCTCAAAAATGTTTTTATGGAAACACCCTTTTTGATACCTTCTGTTGAAGGTCTTCCGACTCTTCTTATAACTGATAGTTTGAAGCTTCTGATGTAATTTTTTTTCTATTCTTTTCTTTTAATAAATTATACACAAAAGTTAGAAGTTTCAAATTCAGGGGACGATGATGGACAGAAGATAATTAATATTCAAAATGAGCTATCACCTCGGCTATCACTTAATCCGTATGTTGAGGTTTTTTTTTGCCCATTTTTTTGTATTCAGGTTCCCTGTAATGAGTGACTTACTACCATAACCATAACATTTGATTATTTGAATACAGGTCATTGAAACTAATGTTTCATAATACAATAACATTGACATTGCGTTGAAGGTATGTCACGTCCGATAGCAGCTGACTGAATTTTAATCTATCTATTCAGCATTATTCCATCCATGTGGAGTGATTTGATATTGTTTGTTATGAGGTGATCTCATTGAACTTGTGGCATTTTGACCCCATCCAATTTATCGTAGATTTCAAATGGAACTGGAATACCTTACTCTATACAATGAAAGGGGCGATTCTTCTAAAGAAAGAATGTTTTTTTTTTCTTATGAAAATCGGTCCAACAAAGCTTCTTATTTCCTTGCATCCAGGGCTGATACAGAGAAAGTCTTTAATTTGGAATAAATTCAGTGAATCAAAGTCGATTAGTATTTTTAATTGCGCTCGTTTTGGTGTACGTACCCATATCAATGACTCATCCTGTATTTTGAAAAATATGTAATTAGTATGAAGATCTCTTTTATTTTCGAGAAACTTGAGTTATTTTTTTAAACACGCTTTCAAAGTATGTTTAAAATTATGTGGATTTCGAAAATGTGTGACATTCGTTTTAATTCAATGTTCTTTTTTTCAAGTATCAGCTGTCAAACCTTACAACGCAAGAATGCTCATACTTTGGAACAACCCAACCGATTGACGCGATCTTGGTCTCGTTTTGAATAGGAGGTTCTCCTCTTCCATCACAGTTTTGGGATTTCAAATGATTCTGATTAGAAGAGACGATTTTATTCAATATAATATGCGGACGACGAACAATTTTCAAATTTACTCGAAACTTTTGAATACAAAGGCATAGTGAAAATAGTTATTACTAGGTGACGCAAAAATTTGTTAATAACCTTTTTACGAGGGCATCTTCACTCTTTTACATTGAATTACAAAAAAACGTAGCTTTTTTATTATGATATCTAGAAACAAAAGTGTAATACATGAAAGGTGTGCGAAATTTTGTCCAGAATTCAGACGAACAATTTCCAGTATACCTTGGTATTTTAAGTAAATTCAAAAAATGTCCTTCGTCCGCATGTTATACTGAATACAATGGTCTGTTTTGATCGGAATCATTTGAAATCTAAAAATTATGGAAGAGGCGAACCTCCTCTTCAAAATGAGACCTAGGTGGCGTTGAGTTGTTTCAAAGTTATGAGTATTCTTGCGTTGTAAGGTTTGACAGCTGATACCTGTCTTATTTGTTATGATAAAAAAAAATCAAAAGAACAAATTTGAGGAAAATTTCTCAAGGAATCCATAGCGGTACTCATTTATATTTGTTTCTATTTAAAAATCACGAAAAAACAACAATTTTGTGTTTTGATAGCACCGTTACGCCATCTTGTGCAACTTCTGATTGTGATTGTTTTTTTTAAGTTATAGACCGCATGATTCAACTACATTTTCATTCATCTTCTTTTCACTTTATTACCCGCTTGATGCTCGCAGCATTTTGTTGAATTTGACATTTCAGAATTTATTTTGAATAAATTAATATACAATACAGGTTGTATTTTAAGTTTTGGTTTTCCTTCTAACACTGTATAGACTTTATGAAAATGGGAACATTTTTCAAATAAAATTATGCTCAAAAATGCTTCGTTTCCGAGATACAGGGTGTTGGAGTCTTAAGAAAGAATGCTTTTTTTATTATACTTTCCTACCACTCCAGATATTTCCATTTTTTTTTTCATTACATTTGAATTGTAGTATTTCAAGTGATTGGCCTTACTTCAATACGAATTGGACATAAACGAATTTCACATTCAAAACACCATATATTATCAGATTTTAGTGACTTTGCCATGCATCATAATGGCTTTTATTTCTTGAAACGAAAACTGTTCGTCGTACGAAAAAATATCAGAAGATCAAATTAACTCCACAGTAAATAAAATGATTTAAACAAATCTTCTTCGAACGCCACTGGTACTAAAAAAAAACTTTGACATCAAAAAATCCAATTGAATAGTCAAAAAGAGTACCAGTACCAATCTTTGGAGAAATAGCTGGAGTGGTAGGATAGTTATGATGAAAAGGAATTTTTTTCATAAAACTTTAAAATCCTGTATATCGGAAACGAAGTATTTTCGGAAATAATTTTTTTCATCCCATTTATTTTGCATTCTGTACAGTGAGTGAAAAACCTCAACATAAAATACACCCTGTATACAAAAATCCGTAATGATACTTCGATCTATTAATCAATCACCCCCACCCACACCTTTCTCTACGTTTAATATCTCATTATATGTGTACCAATTAGTACATTTATTTCCTTATTCCTTGTTCCTTCGAAGAACCATCCTCAGGTAGAGGAAACCCAAATTAAACCAATAAACTAATTTGATTGATTTAAGTAATTGATCTGTATGTCCATAGGCACCTGGTGTGTATGATTAATACACCAAAAGTGTTTCAATGTATTATATTTGCTGAAAATTGTTTTTTTTAACAGAAGGTTTTTCATGAGCTTTTTTTATTCTTTTATTGACAACAACAACATTTTTCTTCCATTAGTTACAATTCAATTGTTTTTTACAGCCCTCTCCTCTCACAATCGAAAGTGCATTCCGCAAATGACAATCAATGTCATCACACATACAACCGGTGAACACTGCTTAGATGCAACAACGCAAAACAACAACATGCACATGTGAACGAAACACAATCCAAAAATAAACTAACTAATAAACTAATTAACTAAATATTCGCAGGACAGAATCGGCTGAAAAGCAAAATAGTATTTTGTTTCAAATCACAACAATATGGTTTCAAATTTGTTGCCAGAATTTCCCTTTTTTTCCAAAGTAACGAAAAGAGATAACAATAATATAAAATTGGCTATTCATCATGAGTGTCCTATTCCGGTACTAAGAGAGATCGTGTTTTCTCAATTTGGTGATAATATTATGCCTACTTACTACTCCAGTTATTATTATACCAGATTATTTTATTTATAAAAAAGATAATCTTTGATATACTTGGACGTTGTAGATTTGTTTTTGAACTTGTTTTCGCCATTTAAAACACTTGTTTCTTGTTTATGTAAAGAAATGTTGGTAAATGGAGTAAGTTGTATGTTACCTGTAGGTTTATAGAGAAAAAGATCCAAAAATACAGTGTTCATTATTGATTGCAATAAGATCTAAATTCATGAAAGTGTACGGATCTTTAACACAAGCTATACAGATTAACTCAAATTCTACAATCATATTTTCAATGTTCATATTAGAGTTTAGGAGTACCTATTTTTTTCAATAAAAGTGTTCATGTTATTTCCATAACATTTCTCGGGTACCGGTTTCATGCATATTGTTGAATTGAAAAGGTTTAAAAGATCCATGTAAATGTCCAATTTATTTCGAATTCTCGAAAGCTGACAAAATTGGTTCTGTCTGTAATTCTAAATCTCTGTCAACCATGTTCTGGTGACACCTTCCTTGATTTTGAATGTTTCTATCTTCAAATAGTTGGATGTGCTCTCATCAATATATTGCTCATTTTCATCTACAGGACGAACAACATGTACATGACCACACAGACTCTTTGCTTGAAGATCTTACACCATCTGAGGCCTCGGAAGACTCTGAAGATCATTCCGATATCTGTGATGAACTTTATTATCAAAAAGCCAGACAATTATTGACTTTCGACGAAGCACCCGAGTACATGAAACATAATAGTTTTATAAGAAAAGGATACAGGGGACTACTAAACACAGAATTATGTAAAGAAAGGTAGAAACTACGTTCTCTTGATTACATGGTGAATGTAACATATCGTTGTATTTCTAGTGTTTTCTGGTGGACAAATGAAACCATCAACATATGGTCACATATTTTTGGTTTTGTCTTGTTCATATCGCTGACCATCTATGACTTGATTATTTTGAAAATAGAAGCACCGCTAAGTGATAAGATTCTCGTTGGAGTGATTTTGTTCTTCTTTCAGGTAGGATTTTTCTAATTACTTACAGGGTTTTAATATTTCCTAAACATTATAATTTCAGGCGTGTATGGCCCTTTCTGCGACGTACCATACATTTTGCTGTAGATCTGAAGAAGATTGTCAGCATTTTTTAACCTACGATCTATTTGGAATAGCTTTATCTTTGTATGGGATATATGTGTCTGGAATATATTACGCATTTTGGTGTGACAGGGTAAGTACTTGGTCGTAATTGTTCAAAGAAAGTGAACGTTATGAAAAGTGTAATCAATAGGTGAATTAGCCAGCTTTTCGAGGATTTCGCTTAAAAATTGTTTTTTTTGTTGTTGAAGAGGTCGCGAATCCACGCTTATTTGAATTCTTAATTATTATTATCACTCTAAGAGCTAATCAGTTATTGAATAATCACTCAGAAAACCTTAGCAAACCAGTGGCTCCGTTTTTTTTTCAGTCTAAGAAACACATCTATCAGTAAATTCAGAAGTCAGCTGTTTCACCAAACCCTTTGAAAGTGCATTCTTCGTGGGTGAAACCTTGAAAAGAAAGATAAAAAAAAACAGTTTCTCGTTATAGTGTCCGCTAGATAAATATTGTGTGTGATTAACAAATTTGACGAGCAAGAGTGTTCAGACAAGCAGAGGAAGTGGAGAATAAATAGAAAGTATTTTTAACTTCAGTTCTCCAATTTACGAATGCGAATTCATAACTTTATACTAATAAAAATTAATTGAGAAAGTTTAGCCGCGATCCTTCATTCTATGGTGAATGTGAAACGAGGACGCTAGCAAACTGAAGGCCCAACCAACATAATACAAGCTTTTTCTTTGGTTTAAACCACTGGTTGGAACCAATATTCCTAGTTTCAATTTGACGAAATTTGGGTCCATGATTTATTCAGTTATGATATTATGCAATATCAGAAAACTCTCATGTGAAATGTGAAGTGAATTCAATTTTTGCCTGCATTTTAAATTACGAATTAATCAAATTATTATATACAGGGTGGACCAGAACCAATGAGACATACGGTAACAGTAGATTCCTCACACACAAATATTGCGATCGACCTCAACTTGTCTATTCCGAAAGTTGATATTAAGAGAGATGCAGGGTGTCAAATTTGAATTTTAATTTTTGATTTTTCCAAATAACTTTTGGAATAATCAATAATAAATAGAACTGTTGAGAAAGAAAATTCAAAGAACTGTAGTGATACAAAAATAAAGCAGAGATTTGCAGTTAACGAAGTAGGAAAATTCTTCTAATTTCATCTTTCCATGAGATAGTTGTTTCTTCACGTTTTTCCAAAAATTGAACATAATGTGAGATCCTTTTTGCTTCCAGTGGTTTTTTGAATTTTGTCGCAATTAAAACGCTGCACTCACAAGAGACAAATTCAAGGTCCAAAATTACCTTTCAGTGTACCTTAATTTTTGAATGGGCATTGAAATATCGGCCCTTAGAGGCATAAAGGCTATAACGAATCCTGTTGTTAGCTCAACCGCTCTCAACCTTTTTCCATGTTTTGATTCGAGAATTTCACCAATTCCTATTTGTATTTAATATAATATGAAGATCTAGCCACGAAACGAGTCAATAGACCTTATTCACAAATTTCTGTAGACATGCCGAGGCATTTTTGCAGAATTAGGTAGGTACCATTGTGATTGAAAAAAGTAGTACACAAAACACAAATGAATCTCCTGGTCTTTTATACTATACAGTGCGAGTCTCTAACTTGGAATAAATTCAGTACACAAAAGACCGTTTTTTTTTTCGAAAATATGTTCGGACACGTCGATTAGTATTTTAAATTGCGCTCTTTTTCATGTAGAAAAATTTTATACGTGTGTCCCAAATTTGAGATATGACGTCATCGACAATTTTTTTAAATGGTAGCCCTAATTTTTTTTATGACTATTCTTAAAGAGTATATCGAGTTACACATGCGTACCAAATTACATGTTTTTATTCCTTGTCATTTAAAAGATATTTAACAAAAACATTAACTAATTCGAAAAATGAAGAAATAGTCCAGAGGTGTTAAATCCGGCGACCTGGGTGGCCATTCAAAGGGTCCTCTTCTACCAATCCATCTGCCTGGAAATGCATCATCCAGATACTCACGGACAGGTCTAGCAAAATGTTGTTGAAACCAGATGTTTTTATTCGGGACATCAGCTTCAACCGGATCAGGGAATAGAGTAGCCAAATTCGGAAGTAGTTCTTCCTGCAAGAATTCTAAATATCTTGCTCCATTGAGATTTTCTTGGAAGAAAATTGGTCCTATTACTCGATCACCAATAATTCCTGCCCAAACATTGACTTTTTGTGGACGTTGAGTATGGCCTTCCCTCATCCAGTGTGGGTTGTTGTCTGCCCAATAACGATAATGTTGTCGATTTACCTCCCCATTTAACATAAACGTTGATTCGTCAGAAAACAGGACGTTTTCTATGTTTAGAACATTTCTGTCTAGTAGGTCCATCATTTGTTCGCAAAACTGGAGTCTTCTATCCGGATCATCTTCGGTGAGTTCCTGGAGAATTGTCAATTTATAGGGATGAAATTTTTGCGCTTTGAGAGTTCTTATAACTGAAGACTGGCTAATTTCGAGTTCCCTAGCTATCTGCCTAGTGGGGACATGAGGATTTTCTTGAACAGAGAGAAGTACATTAATTTTGACCTCTTCATTGAGCGCACTTTGACGATGATTATTTGTTTTTCTTAAATGTCTGTTTTCCCGAAACTGTTTTTCAATCTTGCTTACGGTACTTTGTGATATGGGTCGTAAATCAGGATACTTCTCTCTGAATAAATGAATAACTTCAATTCGTGTTCTTGTCTTATCTCCGTAGCCAATCATCATTAAAATTTCAATTTTGTGGGTTTCAGTTAAGTACGGCATGTTCGTGGATTTTTCAAAAAACGGTGTTTCTCACAAAACCACAAACTAATAGGGTTCTCGCTCAACAACTCGAATACGATGCAGCTCTTCTCACTTGTTTTTATTAACTTGTTTTCTTGTTTTTATAACATTGTGATAAGACGTCAAACCGATTTGACAAAAAACGAATACCTTTTGACGTGCCATTTTTAAATAGCATAAAAATTTTATTGACTTGAATCAGATTTCTTCACTTTTCGAATTAGTTAATGTTTTTGTTGAATATCTTTTAAATGACAAGGAATAAAAACTTGAAATTTGGTACGCATGTGTAACTCGATATACTCTTTAAGAATAGTCATAAAAAAATTAGGGCTACCATTTAAAAAAATAGTCGATGACGTCATATCTCAAATTTGGGACACACTGTATAAAATTTTTCTACATAAAAAAGAGCGCAATTTAAAATACTAATCGACGTGTCCGAGCATATTTCCGAAAAAAAAACGGTCTTTTGTTTACTGAATTTATTCCAAGTTAGAGACTCGCACTGTATTATTATTTTCACACAATTTTTTTTGACAATGTGAAGTAATTAAAAAAAAAACATTGACAGCAGAGCTAAATAATAATGCGCAAAATAATAAGTACCTACCAAATAGATTTTTGCTCTACAGCCCAGGCCCAGACGGCTCATTTCTCTTGATGTACCCAACCACCTCTTGAAGTTGGTCGGTTATCCGTATCTCTTTGGAACATCCTGTATACTGAATTATTTGTATTATCATATTGGTTATATTTTGTGATTGTTATTGGCTGCCTCTTCCATTGCTAGTCTTATTGATGATCTTTTGAGACATTATGATTGACTGTTGTCACTTTGTCATAATCTTTCGCTAAGTCACATTGTAACCGGTGCCGACAATGAGATAATCGCTTATTAGTATTTCAATGCTTTCCCATCAGATAATTATAATTCTAGCGTTTCTCGATTCAAGTAATGCGTTTTTATTGTTTCCGAAATAATCACATTTAAATGTTATCGCTATGTTGACAAAAAAAAACGAGGTTTGAGGTAGCTATCTAACTAACCAAATAGTACTTCCACAACCTCTTTAAATATAGGGTCGCACGCGGCAGCCAAATGGATTTTGAGAGGGTATTCATTATGCTCCATTGTCATAAACATTTGAAAATGAGGTTCGGAAAAAAGGTAACAGTTCATATTTATCGAGGTGATGATTTTCAGAATAATTATTGTTATTGTAGAAAACCAGTTTACATGGGATCATTCAAATTTAATTATTCAGTTTATTCAAAATTGCGACTGTTTACACTCTGTCGCTAGTTTATGTAAAACACGTGATCATTTTTCTCAGTCACTGGTGTCACCTTCACTGCCATTGAAAACTTTATGTTTTGAAAGTAGAAAAAAAAAGTACAGCACGTCTCCTTCAATCGGTCGTCATCCTGGATCCTGGATGATCACTCTTGATGATAACAAGTTTTTGGAAGATATTCATTCCAGTTTCACTTTCGATGACTCGTCCAAAATGATCATCCAAACCATGTAAATTGGCTTTTGGTAAGACGTTTCATATGATCGTCACTACCTCACAAGATCATCAAGACATCGACATACATAGTTCGAGCTGCACTTCAATAATCTCTCAGTTGTACAGTTCAAAACAAGCAAGCGCCCTCTGTTGGCTAAGAGACGTTCTTATTTAATGAGTCATCAAAGAACTCTCTCATTTGCAATCCTACAAGATGGTTGTCGTCCCAGAATTGATGCCACGTGATTTTGCAGCTAGCACTACTAACTATAGTGAGTGGCACATTTTCACCACAGTGGCGATGCGACTATAGAGCCCAATACACATTTGCGGGTACTCAAAGTAACGATAAGTTATAAAAAAAGGTTTATAATAGTATCAGATTTAGCCCAGTGTTCGATGTTATACAAACAGGGTGACAATTTAAAAAGGACCAGCATTTGATTGTGTCCAAACCAATGATAGTATGAGGATTTGACGAGACACATCAATTTAGATATCGAGGAGGACAACTTTTGAGGTACCTGTTGTTTTTCTGGAATCAACTCTCTCACACCCAGGGTAGCTACCCCTGAAATTTCAAATAGCAATCCCCACTTATTTTGCGTTTTTTGAAATCTTCACGTTATTCTCCATACGCTACATCACTTTTTTTTTCAAAATTGACGTTCCTTGAACTGATGATGATATGAAAATTTGGTGAGACACGTCAATTTAGATATCGAGGGGGACAACTTTTGAGGTATCTATTAATGTTCTGGATTCAACCCTCTCACTCCCAGGGTAACTACCCCTGAAATTTCAAATAGCAGCCTCCACTTATTCCGCGATTTTTGAAATCTTCATGTAATTCTCAATAAGCTACATCACTTTTTTTTTCAGAAATGAAGTTGGTACATCACCTCACAATTGTTCTGTTTGTGAAATTGAGAATTCCAATAAAAAAAGGAATCTATCTAGAGATACATGAGGAACTCAAAAATGACAAAAGAAATAGGAGTTCTCATTCAAATTCTTAAGGTAGGCGCTCTGGAGGTTAGGGGGTTGAAAGTAATATGACAGCTAACATCTCGAAAGTTGTCTTCCGTGATATCTGCATTGATATCTTCCACAAAATCTCCATACCGTCACCAGTTTAAGAAATTATAATCATTGCTGTCCGTTTGGAAACAATTGTGAGGTTATGATGCAAATTATCAAGAATAGCATAGATATTTCAAAAATCGCGGAATAAGTGGAGGCTGCTATTCAAAATTCCAGTGGTGACTGCCTAGGAGTGAGGGCGTTGAATCCAGAACATTAATAGACACTTCAAAAGTTGTCCCCCTCGATATCTAAATTGACGTGCCTCACCAAATTTTCATACTATCATCAGTTCAAGGAATAGTTAATTCTGTTCGTTTGAAAATTTTTGTGGGGTTAGGAACTTCAATTTTGAAAAATAAGTGGGAGTTGCTATTTGAAATTTCAGGGGTAGCTACCCTGGGCGTGAGAGGGTTGATTCCAGAAAAACAACAGATACCTCAAAAGTTGTCCCCCTCGATATCTAAATTAACGTGTCTTGCCAAATCATCATACTATCATTGGTTTGGACAAAATCAAATGTTGGTCTTTTTTAAATTGTCACCCTGCATGTATATCGGTAACAATGGTTACTAGCACTGATGGTTTTATAACATAGTCACAGGAAACTGTTCATCACCTATCTTGGAGAAAATTTAGTTCTAATCACTATTATAGGTGATGTCAACAGGTTATATAGCGTTGTTGAGAACTTGATCCAAACACCAATAACTTGAAGTTTTGTCGAGGGTGTCGATCACTTTTTTAATACTATAAGTGATTTGAGGATCTGTTAGAATGCTTCAGGTTGACTAATTAACTTTTGAGTTTCCCAAGGAGTTTCCTATGAGAGCCTTCAGTGTTTTTCGTTATCTTTAGTGGCCCTGCTTGTGTTTTTATGTTCATAGTCGCTGTCGCTGATATTCATCATCACTCCCAACTCATCCTCTGTCGACTTACTTAACAAATCGGTATTTTACCAAGTCTTATTCCGGAACGCGTGGCGTTGACCAGTTGACCAGTCTTGAAATATATTTTTTTTATTTCGGGCCAAAACCAATCACGTGCAAGGCACAATCAAGAGGGAGGGTGCATCTCTGACTTCCCTGACAGATTCTTCGGTTTAAACTATTTTTAATGACACCGGAGAATGAACAAGTAAGTGCTAAAAAAAATATTTAAAGCATCAGCACTCTGCTTATACAGGATGTCCCATAACTTATCCGCCGTAGAGCAGCAGGTAATAATATAAATGAAAATTAGAAGATTTTTCTGATAAATGTGGTTGCAAATGCTACCCCGTAAAAAGATACAGAGTGTTGAAGTTTTGATCTGATTTTTGTTTTTTCTCAAAAGTATTTGAACTAATGTCGATCTTTTGATGAAAATTGATGTTTTGGGGTTTTTCGTCATGCAAAATTCGAATTTGATCTCAGTATGGCTGTAAGTGGTAGAACACTGAGAAAATTCAGTTAATAATTTTTTTTATGAGACAATTTTTTCTTACCACTATAATATTTTTATTCATATTAAGGAAATCAATTTTTGGATATCAATAACTGGATCTTTTCAGACTGACTCTATGACCACCAATCATGTATCTCTTGATGATGATACAAATTTTGCTGACCCAAAAAATTCTTTCTTGCTGCAATAAGTTTTTTATTAGCAGTCAAAAATCTTAACTCATAGTGAAAAATAAAACAAAAATAAATTCCTTCACTGCCCATCACAGTAAATTCTCTGGTCGTTTAATAATATTTATTAGCCCTCAAAACTCGTTTATTAGCTAGTCTTGGCAAAGCGTGTTGGATCGGTCATTTTCGTGAGTGTTCGTGATAACCTGACCAATAAGAGAAGTATTGGGAGAAAGCGTGGTCGCAATTAGTTGGTGGACTGTGTACGTTCGCATCGTTTTGGTATTGTTGCCGGAACAATATTTTGAGTTTTCGAAGTATTCGTCATAACAGATCGTTCTATAGTTCTTCTTTTTTTTCCGTAGTGACAGAAGTGAAAAATGCAGCCGGATTTCAAGGAAATGCAAAGCTTTATTCAACCTTCATCAGTGGCAGTGGGCTTTTCACACCAAAGTGCGACTCGTTGCAAAAATGCTACTTATATAAAAACCTCTCCAACCATATGGCAACCAGGGTTGCGATGGTTGAATAGGTTTTAATATGAGTAGCTTGCTTGCAACGAGTCACACGTCACATGATTCTTTGGTGTGAAAGCCCAATAAAATTATTTCAAGCACCAAAAATAACTTTATTGATGATTATAATAAATAAGAATATTCAGCATGAAAAATAATAATTTTTGTGGTGACAAAAAGTCTTTTTGACAGTCAATAAGTTTTTTATTAATAGGTTGACCTTTTTATCGCAAAAAAGTAACTTTCATAAAACGAGTTTATTAGGGACTAAAAATAATTTTGTGAGTTCCTATATCAATACAGATTTTGTAGGCAGTCAATAGAATTTCCATCATGGATAATAATTTTTTTCCTCAGTGAAGGCGCTACCTACACCTATTTGTATTATTATTAACAGCCGTAATCTTTTTTGACGTACCTGTATTATATTTTCAAATAGAAAAACAGATTTCCTTGAAATTTTTACGCATAAAAAGTAAACCTGTTGAAAGTCGCCACGTGCAACGATTTTCGAGATATTCGAGTTTGGAAATATGTCGAGGGCAACCTGCTAGAAGCAGTTATAAAATATTTCCTACGGTTGCTACATATTTACAGTGAAAAGATAAAATTCAACTAGTGTCTGATGTAAACAACAACTTTCATTCAAATATTATTAGAAGAAAAAAAAAATGATAAAAAATTAAAAACTCCAACACCCAGAAGCTATGTAACTAAGCATTTCTGGACACATGATTATAGAAAGTTTTCTCCTTATTTTAAAGCAGGAAAACCCATCCTATTTTTTTTCTCGATTGAAATGCAAAACGCGGCTTGACCACAATCCAAAATAACATGTATTTTTTATTTCAGATCCAAATATATCGAGAATGGTAGGATGTAGCGACTTTCAACAAATCCACTTTTTCTGTTTAAAAATGTTGAAAAAATGCATTTTTCTATTTAAAAATATAATACAGATACGTTTAAAAAAATTACGGCTGTTGATAATTTTAAAATAAGTGTAGATAGCGCAGTTATAGTCATACTCAGATAAAATTCGAATTTCGCATGCCAAAAACCCCCAAACACCAAATTTCATCAAAAGATCGACATGAGTTCAGATACTATTAAGAAAAAACAAAAATAAAATTAAAACTTCAACACCCTGCATCTTTTTAACGGATATCCAATCATTTGACGGAATCCTAAGCAGAATTCCCCGTTACTATTGGTAACGGATTCTAGGTAATTATGGTCACATAAGGTGATATCAGACGGTTCACTTTTCATTCATTTCTTCCTTTCATTCAGCATCTTTCACTCAGAGTGAAACGTCTAGACATAAAATGAATCGAAAGTGAAGAATGGATTCATTAGTGCACCGATCCAGAGATGTTGTATATTTTCATTCGGCATCTTTCACTCGGGGGCCGAATGAATGAAAAATGGAAGGTTTGAACACAGGTATGAACACAAATAGGTTCACTCGACTCAGTCCTCAGCCACTCGTGCTCGGCAACCTCCATCTCCTTCTGTGGAATTATCATTATTATTTGAAAAAATGATATTCAAGTGGAATGATCAGAAAATGTTGGGTTCTTGGAGTGTTTCAAAAATTATTCTTGTCTTTGGAGCCACAAGCTCGGTGAGTATAAAGACAGAACAATATGGGACAATTGGGATATGCTATTAAAGCGCTGATAAAGGACTCAAAATTGAAAGCGAGTGAAGAAATAATCGCAAATTATTCGAATTCCAAAGCACACAACTTCGTCGTTCGATGAGATATTCGTGAAACTGAGAGGAGAACGTTCATTTTTTTCTCATTCTGTATCTATTGTGTGAACGTGGAATGAAAAGAAAGAGAACATTCATTCGAGTGAATATTTATCCGAAATGAACCGTCTGATATCTCTTTTATGCAAGGTTATATAAATGCAATCAACTTTTTTAATTACTATTTTCAAGAACCATCAGTTATATTATTTGTTTGCGATAAAGTTCCTAGAACCTTTATAAAACCAAAAATGTTTATTGGAAGTGATCAAATCTCAGGAAGCTCTACAATCATTTCTTCGGCACGTTACCTGACCATGACTCTTTCCTTTACCCTCAGTTAGCAGGGATGAAATATTTCCGGTTTTGTTTCAGTTGGACGAGACAGTCCACATAGCTAGTATTTGAATGGCCTTTTTGCAAAACAGTCCACTGTCCACACTCGAGCTCAAATTGAACAAACTCCTATGGCAATGCTTCAAACAGTACTTACACGAAAACTTCAGAAGAAGGCTTGGGACTCATTGTTTGAAGTGGGGCGCCATTTGGGCAACCCTTGCCTTAATTAATAGCGTATGAACTGAACTTTAATATTTATCATGCTGCTGTTTGTGCAAAGCAAACGACTTGCGTTGTTCAAAGTAACCAACATTATCAACAACTAGTACTTTCTCAGTAGAGCTTCAGCATCAAAAATGTATATTGCTCTATTCTATACCATGTCAAAATCATTACCCACCTAACTGTTGAATGACATAATTATTTTATTATTTCCAGTTCCTGCAAAATTTCTACCTCATCACAGTCACAGTGATTTTCATCATAGCGATGGTACTTCAGATGCCCAGTTTGAAAATAAATGACAATATTAAAATATTGACGTTTGTCGGCTGGGCAGCGTATGGCGTAGTACCAACCTTCCACTGGGGAAATTCGTTGGGTTGGTTTGAGAGCCCTGTTGTTAACGTAAGTTATTATTATTGTATATTTTCACACACATTTTGATTGAAAAAATATTAAATATAAAATTTGTTTATACAAACATCTTAAAAATTTGAACATTATATGAACCATGCGGGTTGTTGATTGATTGTGGATATTTTATTTCAGCTACTGCTACCCCGAGTATTCGGAATGTATGCAATCAGCGGTACGGCTTTCCTAATTTACATTACCAAAATACCTGAAAGATGGGCGGCCGGAAAATTTGACTTCGTTGGCCATTCACACCAATGGTGGCATTTCTTTGTTGTAGGAGCATTATACTATTGGCACAACACAGGCATGATGTATGTAGATTATAGGCTGAATCATGCTTGTGCAAATAGTATGAGGATATTGTAGGTGAACACTCATATGATACAAATAGAAAGAATGATATTGTCCATGACTGACGTAGAGAGGTGATGAAAGTGGGAAGTTGATAATTTTTAAAACAGTCGTTCCAGAAGTCAATCTACTTCGTTAAATGTACTTATTTGAACAACGTTTTCCTACTGCTTTTCGTTCTTTGTACTCATAACCATGATACTAGAACACACAAGGTGAGCTCACTACCTCGACGAAATTGAAACCGATTTGCGCATCGCATAGGAGAGAGGTGGGAAAAATAAGTGTCGGGCACTGATTACCCTATGCTTTTTAAATGGGGAGTCACCGCGAAAAAGATGCGCGTGAGCTTATCTTTTTAGTTGTAGTATCATAACTCATAACTGACTGTTACTGTTACTCTGATTAAAAATCACATATGTATACTCAAACTGTACGTACCTACATGTAAATCGTACGTTTTGTTTATGTGTATAGTTGATGCTATTTTTAACGCTTTCAACCTTTCGATTTGTCAAGTTTGGTTCTTGCATTTTCTCCATAATTATTTTTGAATTATTAAATCTCTTGTTCTAAGAAAAATTGTTAAAAAGCACATTAAAATGTATTACTCAGAAGCCTCAAGTTTTAGATTGTTGTATGTATTTTGTGGATGTGAATCAGGTTAAAATTGGGAATATGAAAATATACGAATACTAAACGCAACAAATGCATATAAATTCTAACAAAGCAAGAAATCCAAGTTTGAAGCAATGTCAATCTCATAATAATTCAAAAATATCTCTACGTCATTATACAGAACGCAAAAGTTTTACCAGGATAGATATCATGTTTATAAATTAATAATTGTATCATGGGTGAAGCGGAAGCCTAGTAGATGTGTTTCTTCCAATAATAGGTACCAGATTTTTATGAAAGAAAATTCTCAATTTTTTGTGTTCATGACTGGAAGATCGATTTATTATTGGATCTTTCATTTTCTTGCCATGTACTGGATAAACTAGAACAATGTATTAAAGCTGGATGGTCAATACAAAATTATTTTTGTTTTTTGTCTCTGTGATAGCTGTATTAATCTAAAATAGGAATACCAGATAATGTAGATAGGGTTGATAGTTGCACCGAAAAAATAGCAATAGCTGTTGGGAGTATTTGTTATGATTATATATTTATTTTTTGTCTATGAAATGTGTTTTATTGACTTTCGATTTATAAAGCGGCTTGTTATAATCATAATATACGACTAAGAAACAGCTGAAAGGTGGGATCTTCCAAATTTCTCGTACGGAAAAAAAGGTAGTTATGTAGGACGGGGTGGTCCAAATTGGCAAAGTTGTAGAATGTTTCTGAGTTATCAGAAATTATTAGGAAAAGCATTTGAGCATTATGCAGAAGTAAAAAAACTCAAGGTCTCTTTCCTTATAATATGGGTGTTTCAGAAACATGTTGCCAAACTTTAAGGGTTATACCTTACACAAAAATATTACGATGGAACATATCTTGCCAATTCCAAAAGCTGATATTGTTGGAAGCAGTAAGAACGTGTATAGGTGGCGCCCCATATAAGTTGAAGTCATACTAAGGCCATTTTTGAATTTTTCATGTCTAAAAACTCGGACATACCAAATTTCATCAAAATATCTGAATTATTTCAAAAGTTATTTAAGAAGATTAAAAATAAAAATTTAATTTGGACACTCTGAATAACTGTTGAAATCAGCTTTCGTGATGGGCAAGTGGGGTCGCACAATTTTTGTGTAAAGTATAACCCCTTGAAGTTTGACAACGTGTCTTTGAAACACTCTGTTGAAAAACGTTGATATCTTATCTTATTTATAACCGTTAAGGATAATATCCTCAACCCTTATGAAATACTTCAACCAAAAATAAGGCCGATCAACCTACCTACAGAGTGACCAATTTGAAAGCGGGCCACCCTCATAACATTTCAATTTATGGATTGATTTTGACGATTTTTTTTTCTTGAAATGTAGAGAGGGGAAAGGTGCGCTGAAGCCATACGTTGCCAAGTTTTTCTCAAAAACCAAGGCTCACTACAGCATATTTGAAGGTTTAAAATCCAGAAAACATATGAGCGATTTTTGTCCAGAAAATTTGCCAACGCCAATGGATTTTTCGTCCCCTGACATGAGAATATCTATAAATTGTCGTTTTTTAATAAATTTGTTGTGATAGATTGGCTATCGCAACAGTAATGAGGCAGAATGCTTCTTGGTACATAATAAAATTAATCGTTGATTGTGGATATTTTCACAAAATTTGGTACAGATCCATTTCAGGGTGTGACGAATCCAGTGGCGTTGTTAAATTTTTTCTAAAAAAATCGCTAATATGGATTCTTGATTTTTCAGCCTCTAAATAAACCTTTCCACCCTCCACATTTGAAAAAAAAATCGTCAAAATCGCTCCTTAAATAAAAATGCCCGATTTCAAATGGGTCGGCTCGTGATTTAGGAAGGAGGGGGCAAAAATAATGGTTGGTATATTTATGAGTATGAATAATCACAAAACATAGGTACCTGGTGAATACCTATGTTTTTTGATGTGTCATGAATATATACAAATATTATTTTTGCCCCCGGATCAACGCATGAATAGGTGAAAGAAGACAAAAACATTTTGAACTTGGATTTCATCTTCTTGGGTTCAGCTCTACTTGGATGGACACTAATTTGTGTCATATATTTAGTTACGAAAAATCAAACATGTCTTGGAAATTCACCTTGTCGCTATTCTTCTCACCAGTAAAGTGCAATTTCTGTCGGAGATACGACAAAATGTTTTTGGAAAAAATTGTTTAGAATGAAAAACTCATTGAGAATGCAAATTTTCAAAACCCTCCGCCTGCTTTGATATTTTGTATTTTTTCATTCCAAGTTTTCAAAATAGCATAGAAATAGATTTGATTTCATCTTGATATTATAAGCTTTTTTGAGTTTTTTTTTATTTTAAAACTCGTTTTTGATTAGCAAAATTGCGTAATTCATCATATAAATAACTTTTCGTGATGACTTTTCTAATAATATCTATTATCTATATCTATTAATATCTTTTATCAATTTTTAATATAAAATTCACTTTATTTTTATATTTATGTGTATTTGAACCATTGCTTGATAAATATGTGGGGGTTTAATCCACATAAATATAAAAATAAAACGATGTTTGAACGATGAACAATAAATATCTAAAAACGAAATGCAAACTATGAGATAAAAATTGGATACAGCGGATAAAGATGAGATTGACAGCGGAATGAATTTACGACCAAATATTATATGTCAATGTCAATCTTGTTGCACCTTGTCTCTATACCTTGGACACGGGTCCCTCAGTGTTGAAGGACATTAAAGGTTGAAAGTGATGACTCTCTTGCTGCGTGGGTGTGTTCTTAGTAATTGCTGACCGGAATTAGTCGATGGATCAACAGGATTGTTTGATGATGGTTGATCAAGAAAAACGTCATCCGATGCCAAGTGTGCTGGTTTCAAACGGTCCACGTTGACATTCATTTCTCTTTCATCAACTCAGATGGTGAACACTTGGTCGTCCATGCAATCGGCGAATAACTTCGTGTGGTCCGGCATATGGTTGATCAAACGGCCGCTTGACTTGGTCCTGTGTTAGGAACACGTGACTACAGGAGAACAAATCTTTGTGGTAGAAAGTCTTCCTTTTGCAGTGATGTGCGGCTGGTACTGGTTTGACTTTGCGAATGTGTTTCCTGAAATCTTCTAGGAAGAAATGCGGATCCTCAAAAGTCTTCGTTTGTGAAAAACTTTTCTGGAATTCTATGTGTGGAATCGTTCAGGTACTCTGCTGGTGATGCTTGTGAATCGTCTTTAAAACATGTTCCAAGTCCAAACAGGACAGTGGGTAATACTCGGGTCCATTTGTCAGATGTGTGGCATTTGACGGCTGTTTTCAAGGTTCTGTTCCATCGTTCTACCATGACATTTGCTTGAGGGTGGTAAGCCGTTGTTCTTACCCGTTTTCCGCCGACTAGTTGTGACAGGGCCATGAATAGAGCGCTTTCAAAGTGCGTTCCCTGGTCGGTGGTGACAATTTTCGGGGGCGATCCAATGTGCGAAAAAGGCATTTGCTACTGTTGAGGCTGTGATGTCTTGGATAGGGTTTGCTTCGGGTCATCTAGTGAAACGATCAATCATGGAGAGAGCGTACTTGTAACCTTGAGACTCTGGCAGTGGTCCTATTAGATCGATGTGCACATGATCGAAACGTTGATCAGGACTGGGAAATGCTGCTGGCTGCACATGGACATGTCGACTGATCTTGGATCTTTGGTATGAAACACAGTTTTTGGCCCACTGGGTTATATCTCGGTTCATTGACGGCCATACATAGCGTTGAGTGATGATTTTTGTGGTGGATCTACCGCTGGGATGTGAGAGGTTGTGGATGGCGTCAAAAACCTTTCGTCGTAGTGGTTGTGGAACAAAAGGATGGATGTCTGTTGTCGAGATGTCGCGGAAAATATTTAGGTTGTCTTGTCCAAAAGTTTCTGAAATCTGGAAGATGTATTATTGTTGTTTAACAGTTCCTTTAATTCGGTGTCCTGGGATTGGATCTGTGCCAGCTCGTTGAAGTCTATGGTTGTCAGCATATTCAAGGCGTCGATGCGCGAGAACGCGTCGGCGACTTCGTTTGCAGAACCAGTTACGTATTGGAAGTCCGTTGTGAATTCGCTGATGAATGAAAGTTGACGAAGCTGGCGTGAAGATGCTTTGTCAGCCCGTTGTAAAAAAGCATAATTAAGTGAGTGTAAGAATCGTGAAATCTCTGCCTTCTAGCCAATGTCTGAAAAACTTGATAGATTCGTAGATCACTGTGAGTTCACGATCGTACGTGCTATAATTGCGTTGAGCTGATAAAAGTTTCTTAGAGAAAAATACGAGTGGTTTCCAGTTGATTTTGCTACTCTATTCTAGAACAGCACCCATGGCAGAGCTTCAAGCATAAGCGGAGTTTGGCTGAAGAGATCGGGTGAGCGATGATCGTGGCTGCTGCGATCTGCTGTTTCACTGCTTCAAATGCCATTTCTGATTCTTCAGTTAAAGGAAAAGGTCGTTTGTCATTCTTCGTAGACCCTTTCAATATTTCGTTTAGTGGGGCTTGTGTTGAAGCTGGGTTCTTGATATGACGGCGGTAGAAGTTGATGACGCCGGTGAAACGACTCAGTTCAAGAATTGTTTTTGGCTTTGGAAATTCCTGTTGGGCTCTGATGCGTTCTTTCAGTGGTTGAGAGCCTTGAGCTGAGATTTGGTACCCCAGGATCTGGACAGTTTCCTTGCCGAAAACGCATTTTTCCGTATCGATGCAGAGACCATACTTTTTCAATAGTTGCAAAACGATGTCGAGTAGACGTTCGTGTTCTTTTGGTTCAGCTGAAGCGACGAGGAGGTCATCGGTGTATGTGTATAAAAAGTCCAAATCTCCAACCACCTCATTGATAAGCCTTTGGAACGTTTGGGATGCGTTGCGGAGTTCAAATGGCATGCTCGGGAATTCGAACAAACCAAATGGAGTGATAACCGCAGTCTTGGTAATGTCTTCATCGGTAACTGGGATGTGGTGAGAAGCCTTGCGCAAATCAATGGTGCTGAAGATCGTCTTACTAGCTAGGTTAGCTGTGAAGTCCTGGAGCAATGCTACGGGATACCGATCAGGGACGGTTTGTTTGTACAACCTTCTATAGTCGCCACAGGGTCTCCAGCCTCCATTCTTCTTTTTTACCATATGGAGTGGGCTGGCCCAAGGACTGGTGGAAGGTCGAGCGAGTCCCAACTCCACCATGGCTCGGAATTCTTCCTTAGCGGCCTTGAGTCGGTCAGGTCTCAGAGGTCTGACATGCTCAATTCACGGAGGTCCCGTTGTGGTTATGTAATGCTTGGTTGAGTGGGCAGCCCAGAAGCGCCGGGTACTTCTTCAGGATAGTCGTGAATTGTTTTTTGTCGTTGTGTAGTGTAGAATTGATTGGAGCAGGTGCCAGTGAACCAAATTGTGAACATCCGGTTGTGATGTCGATGAAACGCCCTTTCTTCAGGTCTACCAGAAGTCCATAATGATGAATCAGATCTGCGCCCATGATAGGATAGGGTACATCGGCTTTGCAGAAGCTCCATCTGATTGACATCGTAAACCGATGTTCAGTGTCAGTAATCTCTCACCATAGGTCTGAATGTGGGTGTTGTTGGCGGCGTAAAGCGTCAGTGTTGCTGGTCTCGCCTTGTCCTTCAATGTGGCGGCAATGACGGAGATTTCCGCGCCGGTATTTACCAAAAATTTGGTATGATCATTGGTTTCATACACAAAAAGTCGGCGTGGAGTTTCTATACCACCGCTAGTTGCCGAGTCTAGTGGCGGGACTGCTCGTTTCCCCGATTTGGCGAAACCCAAGCACAAGATCTGGTACATTTCCCTGCATTGGAACCAAATCTTCGATGGTAGTAGCACATGTCGTTGCTTGTGTTGTCTGGGGTGCTTGTTAGCCTTTGGGATGAGTTATCACGTGAAAGGCTGCGACTGCCACGAGATCGGTCACGGATCTGCATTCTGTGTATCGTCTGGGTCAGTTCATCAAGCTTTTTTTCAATATTTTGAACGCGCCGTGATATATCATTGTCAAACCTCTTGTTGATCTGTCTCAAGTCTTCGTCGATGTAATCGTGTCTGGTGGTTGTTGGCATTGGTTCATGGTCAGCATGATTCCGATTGGCAACTGGCATTATCCGGTCGTAATCGGCTGACTGGCGTATTTCGGCAATGCTGTCAGCTAGGTGGGCCATTGCGCCTAACGAAAGACCGTCTACTGCGGTTAGGGTAACCTGCACTTCAGCCGGCAATCGGTCCATCTATAGCGTTTTGGTAAAGGTGTCACCCAATGTAGTACCTCCAAGGCATTGCATTTCGGACAACAGCTCTGATGGACGTTCACCTGCTAGCTCTAATCCCTTAACTAAAGTTCTGAATCGCTTTTCATGAGATTGGGAATTATGGTCGAGTAGTGCTTCCTTAACTAAGCGGTACTTATCTTGCGCTGGGGGATTGACAATCAGATGCTCAATCACAGATAGTGTCTCCTGATCTAGTTGTGCTATAACAGTATGGTATCTTACGCTGTCACTGGTGATTCGTCGTCTGGCAAACTGCGATTCAATTGTGGTGAACCATAATTGGACCTTTTTGTTCCAAAATGGTGGAAGTTCTACGCGTTCCATTGCATATAGGTTACCTGCTGTCTGAGTTGGCGTCTTAGGGGATCTGAGTGACGGCATTGCAATATTTTCAAACTCTTGCTCGGGCGCCGGGGAATCATTGGTTGGATTAACGTTTGGAAACTCCATTGCTTGCACGTTTTTTTGTTTCACTTTCTGTACAGGCTTGCAATCACGTCGGGGTCACCAATTATGTGGGGTTTTAATCCACATTAATATAAAAATTAGACGATGTCTGAACGATGAACAATATATATTTAAAAACGAAATACAAACTATGAGATAAAAATTGGATACAGATGAGATTGACAGTGGAATGAATTTACCATAGAATAATGTTTAAGGGGGGAATTTACGACCAAATATCATATGTCAATGTCCATCTTGTTGTACCTTGTCTCTACCTTGGGCAGTGTTCCCACAAATATATTATTATATCATTATCTTCCAAAAATCACAGTGAGCGGACGGTTTCTCACTCAATTTTTCATTCTGAAAAACTTTGTTCATTAACATTTTCGCGTGTCTCCTATGGAAAAAGCACTTTATTAGTGGAAGAAATAGCTTCTAGCCTAGGCTAATTTCCAAAAGACATGCTCAATTTTTCGAAACTAAAATTCTGACACAAATCAGTTTCTATCCAAGCAGGGCTGAACCCCACAAGATGAAATGTCAATTCAATTTATTTTGTCATTTTCACTTATTCATACCCCGATACAGGGACACACTGTATATCACGAGCCGCCGGCACCGATACTTGACTTCAGTAACGATGGTGGAAGCATACACTTTTGATTTCAGAGCGCCCCACAGGAAAAAGTCTGGAGGCGTTAAATCAGGTGATCTTGCTGGGCAATTTACGGGTGTATTGTTGCTTCTTTGTATCCATCGATTAAGATAGGTGCAATTTGATAATCTACGAACGTTAATTCTAAACGATTCACAAAACGGTGAACAACAACAACAGTAAACATTATTGGTATGTCAAATGTATCGAATAATAATTTTACTGTTTCCTAGTCAACACAAGTCTGGCGAAAATCTCACAAGAGACAAAAGAGTTCAAAACTAAAGTCAGCTGGTAGTAGAAAAAAAATTAAAGTTATTTGTATGGGGGGTAACAAATCTACAAACTTTTATTTATAAATCACGCGACATTTTTGATATTTCCAGACATTAAGAAAGATCACGTTTGCGTCAACACACGCCAATTTATTCAATAATTGCTAGTCCCAAAATTTGTGAAAATCTACACAACGTTTTAAAATTGTTTTGAAAAAATTATATTGAATTGAAAACCTTGACGCTCTGTAGCGGCAAAACGAAGCAACATTGTATATAAAGAGTGACCCATTTGAGAGCGGGACACCACCATAACATTTCAATTAATGGATCGATTTTGACGATTTTTTGTTTGGAATGTAGGGAGGGGGAAGTTTTATTTTGCGGCCATAAGTCGGCCCAGTTTTTTTCATAAACCAAGGCCTACTAGAGCATATTTGGAGGCTGAAAAATCCAGAAAACATATTAGCGATTTTTTTTGGAGAAAATCTGCCAAAGCCACTGGATTTTTTATCCCCTGAAATGGATCTGTACCAAATTTCATGAAAAAATATTCAATTCAAAAATATTATTTCTGAGTGCAATTTTTTTTTGTCAATTTCGTTTGTCTGTTTTCATTGTATTATGACATACGAATATCTATTATATGTTGTTATTCTATGAATTTGTTGTGAAAGATTTGCTCTCGCTAGAGTTACGAGGTGAAATGCTTCTTGGTGCATAATACAGAGTGACCCATTTGAAAGCGCGCCACCCTCATAAGTTTTCAATTTATTGATCGATTTAACGATTTTTTTTTTAAATGTGGAGAGGGTTAAGGTGTATTTTGAGGCCATACGTCGCCCAGTTTTTTCCAAAAACCAAGGCCTACTAAAGCATATTCAAAGGCTGAAGAATCTAGAAAACATATTAGCCATTTTTTTAGAGAAAATCTGACTACGCCACTGGATTTTTCATTCCCTGAAATGGATCTGTACCAAGTGTCATGAAAAAATATTAAAAATTAAAGATTAATTTTATTATGCATCAGGAAGTATTTTACCTCGAAACTCTTGCGATAGCAAGTCCATCAGAAAAAAATCATTAAATATAAACATTTAAAAGATATTCTCATTTCAAAATACAATAAAAACAGTCAAACGAGACTGGAAAAAAAAATAGAAAAAAAAATACACACAGAAATAATATTTTCGAATTAAATATTTTTTCATGAAATTTAGTACAGACCCATTTCAGATTTCAGGGGACGAAAAATCCAGTGGCGTAGTCAGATTTTTTCTTAAAAAATCGCTAATATGTTTTCTGGATTTTTCAGCCTCTAAATATGCTCTAGTAGGCCTTGGTTTCTGGAAAAAAATAAGCGACGTATGGCCTCAAAATACACCCTTTTCCTCTCTACATTTAAAAAAAAAATCGTCAAAATCGATCAATAAATTAAAAAGTTATGAGGGTGGCCCGCTTTTAAATGGGTCACTCTGTATGTGAAATTGATTATCAATTTTAAATATTTTTTCATGAAATTTGGTACCGATTCATTTCAGGGTGTGACGAATCCAGGGTAGCGTAAGCAGATTTTTTCTAAAAAAATCGCCAATATGAATTCTGGATTTTTCAGCCTCTAGATATGATCTCTCCACATTTCAAAAAAAGAATCCGATCGTAAACTCAAACTCACAACATATTTCAATAAAAGGATTCAGATAACTTACAAGAGAACCGATGATATGTTAGCGGACATTCTGACAAAATTCTCAAATGGTAATCGTCGCTTTTAATACATCAAAAGGTATCGGACTCTACCCAAGCAGTTCGTGAAGAGGAGTGTTGGAGTATATTATTGAATAAGCTCCTGCTTGATTTATTCTAACCTTTGAAAAAATGTCATATTGAAATATACATCAAGTTGAATGTTAAAACGTACTATAAAATTAATCTCTGCGAATCTGAATATTGACTACACACTTGTGTTTTTCTCACAATATACAGGGTGTTTATTAATTGAATGTCGATACTTGAGGGTGATAATCCTTGGAGGATTCTAAAACAATTCATATGGTCCGCGAGAGCCTAGATTTTAAGATACAGGGTGTTGAAATTTGAAAAAAAAATCATCACTTCAGTATCAAAGTGATGATTTTTTTCCAGATATCTTTTTGGAATGGAAACTTCATGAAGATATCTGGAATAGTATCAAAGTAATCATTTATTTTTTTAAATTTCAAGACCCTGTATCTGGAAAATTAGGCACCTATGTCCATATGAATTTTTTTCTCTAAATCATTCAAGGACTATCACGCTTAAGTATCCGCATTCAATTAATAAACACCTTTTTTTTTTGGTGATGCTCATAAGTTGAGTTAAAATACTATGACTAAAGAACCTGAAGAAAAAAAACATCACAGATGTCTAAAGCAATAGGAACACCAATCTCGTTCTATATTTATTCGAATGAAGAAGCACCATATAAGATAATGAGAAAATCCGTATGAAAGGTCAGTTCTTCAACCTTGTAAGCTTGGAGTTAGGAGAACAATATAATAATAAATAAGAAAAGGCAAAGCTAATCTCAATAAAGTCAAAACAACACAAGGTGGCTGTAAGGATAGCCCGCTAACAGCGGCCGGTGCCACATGAGAGCCCATAAAAAAGAATTATGAAGGAAGGCCCAGATCCAGGCAAATCCAGTTGGAGTTGGCGGCACAAGTTGGGGATCAATGGCTCAACGCGGACGCCATACTTCTTACCGTTTTCGCGTTTCCTCTCCATGTGCTTCGTGTGTATGTTTGAGTATTGCGCATTATTCTTATTTTGCTTTACTCGAATGCTGCTGTATATCATAGGACTAAGAAAAATATTGTGTACTCTATTTTTTGAATTATTGCACTAGACATAAGTTCTAGAAAATGCAGGATCAACTCTCACCGGCATCTCATGAAGTCATTGAGGTTGCTAGAGGTCAATGAATAATAATTATTGAAAGTTACAACATATTATTTAAAAATGAACTTTCGGTTTCAGTTCTAGAGAATCAATGAATTTCAAACATCGGCGATCCCTGAAATCCTTTCACCATGATCATCAAGATAATATGGGAAATACAATTTATCCTGATCTCCAAATTCACCTGTACCCAATGATCAAGCATTTTTGAAAACTGCTGGACACTCGAACTTATACATGCACATTTTTGGGTTAAATTCAAAGTCCAATATCTTCAACGAGAATACAGATATTTCAATGCGGTTTGCGAATTTTTGAATCTAGTTTCGTCTGGATTGAGATGCATGGAATGGATCTTTCATAGAAGCAAAAAATCACGATAAACAGTGTGATTCATGAAGTCATACGAAAAATCAAAATTTTTGTGAATTCAGGCGGTATAATATGGTTTTTTACTATAGTAAAGTTAATATCTCCAGATATTTTTGATACGCCAACAAACATCAAATCGGGGAAGCAAAATGCTTGAAATGATATAACTTCGCAATGCATTGACGGATTTTTACGATTTTCACAGTGTTGGGTTTAATGATTGAAAGAAAAATCAGGATAAACTTTTTTTTTCAATCGATAGGGTACTAACACTCATGGTCAGATTCTCGGTCAGATCAATAGCGCTAGCCTAGAATTTTATGAAAATATTATACATCAACAGCTTGAATCCATTAGTCAGTTCACGAGTCCAGGCGATTTTTTGAAAACATTGTTCAAGGCCTTTTTATCACGTTTATTATTACATAAGGATGTCAATGATGAAACTCTTTTCTGTGTAGCTTTTGATAAAAATAGCTAGCACCAATCAGACTATTTACAATAATTGATCAAAGGATAGTGTAGCTATGAAATTTTAACTTGGCAATATTTTGAAGAGATCATGAAAGATTTGGAATTTTTGCCATGTTTAAAATTTCAAAACTGGTGGGTTCAGTAATTGTGAAATTTCATTAATTTTGCCCCTCTTTCGAATGGTGCTAGCCATTCTTATCAGAAGTAACACAGAAAACCGTATTTTCATTGACATCTGTCAAACGTGATAAAAAGGCCCTATTTCTTTAAAATCCACAGTTTCCGTATGCTGACAAATGGATTGAAGTTTTGAAATGCACCAATGCTTCTCTGATAACTGATGCAGTATCAAGGTTTTATCAAATCCTATGCCTATGCTATTTATCTGACCATGAGTGTAGGTGCATAATCGTTAAAAAAAAATGTTCATTTCCATTTCAATTTCTTTTTTATTTTGGTCTCCAGCTCTGCAAAAACCGTAGAAACCCATCAATTCATTGCAGAGTTACAGCATTTGAAAAATTTGGTCCCCTTCCCTGAAGTTTTGTTAGCGTATCTAATGACAACGAGCTTGAATTCAAAAACCATTGAACTCCATACTACGTACCTGGAAAGGACCCGGTCATTGTCTTTAACGACTCGTAAAGTGTGTCATTTATCTCCATGTATAGGCCAATGGGTTAGAAAGAGACAGGTATCCGTAACTATCGCTATCTCTCTCTATTTTCCATGCGTATAGGCCAAAACATAAACGACCAAATCACGTGCTAGCGGAGTCACGTGATTTGATCGTGTATGACTTAACTGTTATCACGTGACAAAAACTCTGTCGCATCCGCGATGATAATGCCGAACTCAACTATTGTATCGCCTGAATCAGAGCCGTCTATATTGTAATACAAGCCATGAAGTAATGACAAGTCATGACGTGCAACGTCGCAATTTGGACCACCGTTGAAGTTTAAACGGTGGTCGAAATTTTGCATTGATTGAAGTGAGTTTCTTTAGGTGAGTTCGAGTTTCGCTCCGAGCTCGAAATTGTCCATTTAAGCGCGTACAATTTTTGGCGCTCCGAGTATTCAAAGCGAATGCTCGAACTCACCTTTTGAAAATTAAGGTATTTTACGATTACGAGTTACGGAAAATGTTCAATAAAACAGTAACTTGAAAGAATAACTTATATATTATCGCAACATGTATGATGTTTATCAAATTATAACATAAGATTTAACATAAAATATATCCTAACCCAACAACAGTTTTATGATTTTTGGGAAAAAATATTGATTCTAAACAATAAAACATCAAAACCGCCAGATAGGTAGATGGTTACAGATTTTGAGATGTGATTTCCTCAGTTTCTGGAGGACAGGAGTTGATAATTACTATTATTAAAACAGAGAAACCAGAAAGCACCATCTCCGTCACGCACCAAAATGTTTCTCCAAAGTCCTAAACGAAACAGCACTCGTTTTCTATGATTTTTCCACATAACATAGAAGCTGGTGCATATGTATGAGGAATTCAGGATGAGGCATTAATTCATCAATTTTCCCTATTTAAATATGTATTTTTTTTTCTTTAGTACCCACTCGCGCACCTACCTTATTCTTAAATTTTTAGAACGCAGAAACCACATTTTTCACTGAGCTTCTTCCTCATCCTCACATTCTCAAAATACAATTTCAAGTTGAATGAGGGGAATGTTTTGTGGTTGAATGAAAGCACTGAAAACTGAAGGCAGTTTTGAAACGTTGAATGCCTGGGAGCCTAGGCTACATTCAATTTCATTTCCAAGTGGAACTGTCAAATTTCCGCTTGGCAAACGAAAATCATATGTAGATGGTAGCATATGATTCCCGTAGTATATGATTCCCGTTCATAACTCACCTAAAGAAAGCACCTCAATCATTGCAAAATTTCGACCACCGTTTAACGTCAACGGTGGTCCAAAATTGCGACGTTGCAATTGTTGACTTCATGGCTTGTATTACAATATAGCAGGGCCCGCTCTAGGGGCGGCCAGTCCGGACAATTGTCCGGGGCGCCATATTCGAGGGGCGCCATTTTTACTCTGATTGAGACAAAAAATTAATAAGTTGCATACTCATAAACCAAAATTTCAAACTTTCAGTAGGTAGAATCATCAGAAAAAATCACAGAAGTTTGGGGGCATGACGCCACGGTAAACTAATACGTGTGTGGCCCATACTTCTTTGATTTTGAGTCTACTACTTGTCAAGGTGGTACAATTTGCCGAAAAGTGTGAGGCAGGTTAAAAAATACTGATCTCTAGAATAAATGGATAATTGAAACGCCTGACGATTCGGCAAAATTACGTGCCCAAAACGTAAACACCAACACCTGAAGACCTAGTTGAGCTCGTGAGCATGCCTATTTTTTCCAAGACAGCTTTTATTTCTGGTTTGGAATTTGTGGACAGACCCGTACTATTACTGTCACAAAATATGAGGATTTGTAAGTACTGATGCCATTGATGTGTAAAAAATCAACCTACGACTTCTTATAATTCAGTAATAATCGATTAAAGAGCGCCAATCAACATCCACTACGTCACAGAATTCACTATCTATCTCTGTCTCTCGTATTGACTGAGATGACTCTCTCTCGAGAGAGAGAGGGTAATATGGCCCCACCTCGTTTAGGATCATAAAGTGAAATTCTCGTCTTCTTTTTCATTTATTTAGTATATTTTTGGGTATTTCGAAAAAAAAATTTCGCTGGTGACTTTCAAATAATGTCTAGAATACGTATATAAAATTTCAAGTCATTTAAAAATGTATGCAAATTGTCCATTCAAGATCCATGCCTGATGAAATGCTTCAAAAACACTGCAAGGATTTGGAAAATATTTTAAGCGATGGTGATTCTGATGACATAAATGGGATTGAATTAGTCGAAGAAATTTTTGCGGTATGTGCACTTCTGGAACAAAAGGAAACTCTTATCAATGTACTTAAATGAATAACAGAGTTAAATTTTGCCCCAAATCTTAGTATTGCTTTAAGAATCTTGCTTACAATACCAGTAACTGTTGCAAGTGGGGGAAGAAGCTTTTCTAAATCAAAGTTAATAAAAGACTTTTTACGTTCCACTACCACGCAAGATCGTTTTAATGGTTTGGCCATTTTGGCGATCGAGAATGCATGAGGTTACTGATCAAATAAACCTCAAAGCTGTAATAAAAAAAATTGCAGAAATAAAAGAAAGAAAGAGAATTTTCTTTTGAGTTTAACCATGGTTATTGTTAGATTTTTTTATTCCTATTATGTAAGTTTATGAAGTTGTAACAACAATTATTATAAAAAATGTACCTGTTTAACAAGACGCTTTCAATTGTTTTTTTTTTAATAAACGTTTTCAAAGCATTCAATTTTTTATTAAAAAATAAATAAATATGTATTGGAGGGGGCGGCAAATTGTATGTTTGTCCGGGGCGGCGTAAGCGCTAGAGCGGGCCCTGAATATAGACGGCTCTGCCTGAATTCAATGCTCATTGAAATGGCATACACACAAAAATTTTGATTTTTCGCATGACTTCATGAATCACCATGTATATGATGACTCTCTATTTCTACGAAAGATCCATTCCATGCATCTCAATCGTGACAAAACTAGCTACAAAAATACGCAAACCGCATTGAAATATCTTTTTTCTCGTTAAAGATATTGGACGTTGAATTTTACCCAAAAAGTGCATGTATAAGTTCGAGTGTCCAGCTAGTTTAGGTACATGATTAAAATTGAAAAAATCTGACGAAAAATGAAGAAAGCAAGCCACTTGGCACAAACAATGTTTATACCCAATAGATCGATTTGACCCGCAGCACTTGCTTCCCCCACCCTGTGGAACCAATATGGCCAATCTAAATAAAATAGTTATTTTCTGATAAAACCAAAATATTTACCACTAAACGTTTATTTTTTGGTATGAATTGAGTAATTTATAGTGATCACAATAAAACAATTAAGATGATTCTAAACCTTTTTGGTCAATAAGTTTAAACATCCTGCCGGCCATATTGTTTTTTGACATTTGAAAAAAAAAGTACAGGGTTATTGATTATAAATGCCCCCCCTCTCTAACTTTTTAATTTGACGGTATAAAAAAAGGTGTTTCGAATAAGAAATTCATGGTTGAAAATGAACTTTTTAAATAACCTGTTTTCACATATACAGGGTGCTCCAAAAAGTCTGGGCGGGGTCCAACTTTCTTATTTCAAATTGATACCCTATTTTTTTATTTGATAATTGGATTCTCCTTTTAACTCTAAACATTTTCTATGTAGCATATCCTATACCTAAGTTTAATGTATAAAAAGATATTTGATATTTATTAATTGAATAATAATAATTTATTGTTGTGAAAATGTCAAATATATCTATGATTTCGAATTATTAGACAGTTTTCGTTGCTCAAAAAATGCAGCTCCGACTAACGCTAATTGACAACTTTGACATTTGGATGTCATTTATCGTATATCGATACCGATAAACGCCGGTTATTAACGGACGATAGTCATAGGGGTTTGAGGTTTTGATTTCATTGTTTTTGTTTATATTTTCGCTGGATTCAAGACCAAGACAATTTACGCAATGAATCCAAATCAAGAAGCAGCAAGTTTTTCAAAAACAATCAGGCGAAACCGAGTTTGGATTACCGATGAAGATGAACAGATCTTACTCACTGAACTACTGGCAAATAATCCATATGGGGATGTATCTATACAGTGTGTCTAGAATAAAATGATGTACATGGGAATATTGGAAACGGTAAGAGATACGGCGTCGCTTGAATGGAAGAAAAGTTGCGTATTTGTATGCCCAAAAATAATCTACTTTTGTTTTATTTTGAATCGATACCGTGATGTAGATACAGGGTGAAAAAGAAAATGTCCATAT
This sequence comes from Orchestes rusci, assembly GCA_958502075.1. NCBI lineage: Eukaryota > Metazoa > Arthropoda > Insecta > Coleoptera > Curculionidae > Orchestes > Orchestes rusci. Next base: position 20,909,474 of record OY293305.1, on the reverse strand, counting down.
TCGAAAAACTACAAAATTTTGCTTATTATAAAAGCCAATATTTTCAAATTTACAGGATATGGGTAAGAGGAAATGACGATTCTAAAAACGGCATCAAAAAATGTTGTAGGCCCACGATGTTGCGTCCGGCCGAGGCCAACTTTGGTTTTTCTTATGGAGGCCATATTGAACTTCTCCATTTTCATGGTCCGTATTGAAAATAATTTCCAAAAATATGACTTCCATAAAAAAAACAGACTTGACTTTGTCTGGACGCAACATAGTAGGTCTAGAATTTTTTTGACGCCGTTTTAGAATCGTCGTATCCTCTTACCTATATCCTGGAAATTTGAAAGTGTTGGGTTTTATAACAAGCAAAATATTGTGTTTTTTTCAAAATGAACCTTTTCTTTTTTCACCCTGTATGAACATAACGAAATCGATTCAAAATGAAACAAAGGTAGAATATTTTTGAGCATACAAATACGCAACTTTTCTTCCATTTAAGCAACGTCGTATCTTTTACCGTTTCCAATATCCTCGTATAGTCCCATGTACATCATTTTATTCTGGACACACTGTATAGAGTGTGATTGTTTCCAATATTTTTGAGGTCACTAGTAAAAAGGTTTCTTTGAGGGGAGTTAAGAACATATTACATATGTATTGAAAAAGTTTGAGGAAAAAGAAAAGGGCAACGATTTCCGGAAAGTGTCAGATGATGTATATGTCTTCTCTTTATTGGATGACGTTGTTGTTCAATACTTCTAATAAAATGGCATCTTCAAAATCAGCATCTGATTCGTCACTGGAGTTCAATAATACCATATCATCAATCATTTTGAAAAAATAACACATACACATAATCAAAACAAGACTGCGATGTCATTTGCCATTGACTTTGGTTAGGGTTGAGGTTAAACGTAACGTTGAGCGAATTTGTTTCTTGCCTTCACCGAAAACTATATTTTCATCTGTCAAATAGCGGCTATCGCTACGACTTTCGTAACCGCAACCGGTGAAATTTCCAGGAGCAACGAAAACTGTCTATTGACGCATGTATTGACGCAAATGTCACGTCATTAAGTACTTTTAAAGTGTAAAAGTATCAATGTATAAATAATCTGCATTGATTCAAAAGATTTTTTTCATATAAGACGTTATTTTATTTTTTGGGTATCAATTTAAAATCAGAGAAGTTTTGGTATATCCTACACACCCAATTACGTCAATACTTCGAAACCATAGATATATTTCACTTCTTTATAACAATGAATTGGTATTATTCAATTTATAAAATATCAAATATCTCTTTATACATCAAACTTAGGTATAGGATATGCTACATGAAAAATGATTAAAATTTGAAGGAGAATCCAAACATCAAATAAAAAAATAGGCTATCAATTCGAAATAAGAAAGTTAGACCTCGCCCAGACTTTTTGGAACGCCCTGAATATCTGAAAACATGTTTTTTAAAAATTTCATTTTCAACCATGAAACTTTCATTTGGAACACGTTTTTGTAAAACGTCAAATAAAAAAAAAGGCATTTATAATCAATAACCCTGTACCAACCAAAAATATATATAACATATAATTTGAGGGTAATTCAAGGTCACTGACTTTAAAGGTGAGGTCAAAAATATAAAATTCAAATTATTAATATTCATTTTATTTCTTAAAAACTTCAAAATTGATACTTCTTGAACAAAACAGACAAATGTTTTCATCTTTGTTGAAGCTAGAATCGGACCTTTTGCTGCGAACAAATGTAATATACTGGGTGTCCCCCATAAGAACCAACACAGGGCAGGCGCATATAGAAGAACCCAAAATATTATGATTCAATGCAACTTACCTATATACCAAGATGCACCCCTAAGAAGTTATATTTCTCGCAATTGAGGTTTCACATTTCGGAAAAATTCAATATCTCAGTTAGGTATATCTGAACTTAGAAACACCAAATTAGGTCCACGTTCCTAGTGTTCGAGACTAAGAGCATTCCTTGACAGTGATTAGAGCTCAATCGAGGTGTTATGGAGTGTTGATAAGGGATGATGCACCATTAAAATAAGACAGATTTTTCAAACCCGTTGGTGGACTTGAAAAATCAATGTTTCATTTTATGTGGAGTTTAACTTTTCTTGTTCCTGTTACTTTCAAAAAACTTTATCCTTTTCAGCAAAAACCCAAATATCTGAAAATTCTTATTGTAGCTGTCATATTAAAAGTCGTCGAAAATCTCAATAGTACAGTAGATCCGTGCTTAAAGAAGGGGCATCTGAGAATTTCGGGAAACACGCAAAATTCTGTTTTCACATTGTAGAGGGAGTCCTCAATAGCTTAACTCTGAATTTTCTGGAAATCGAAGGTGAGCTTAACACGCCATCTTAAAAATAAGGGAGCTACTTCTCTTTCCCGTTCCTATTTTTGACTCACGATTAAATATCATATAACCAAAATTGTTCAAATTCATACTCAAAATAACTTTTCGAATACACTTTTTTTTCTAAAATCAGTAGAAAAAAATTTACAGGGCGATTCCATGGTGGAAAGAAATCGTACAGGATGAAAGCTGTGCAGAATAAAATATCAGTAACCATTGAAATAGATGGAAAAAAGTCTCTGGAAATGTAATTCTGCACTACTTTCGTCATGTACGATTTTTTCCCACTTTCCATATTGATGAATCACCCTGTAGATTTTGTATCATTGATTTTAGAGAAAAAAGTTTTGGATAAAAGTTTTTGAGAACGTAATTCTGAACAACTTTGGTCTCATGATATTTTATCGTGAGTCTAATAGGAACGAAGAAGACACACGTGCCCTTATTTTCAAGATGGCGTAGTAAGCTCACCTTTGTTTTTCTCAAAAACTCAGAGTCAAGCTATTGATGACTCCCTCCACAAATTTAATAAAAGTTTCCGCGTATTTTCCAAAACTCCCAGGAAAAGCACGGATTTACTGTACTACAACGTTGGCTATAGAATCAAACGTCAGTCTTGACCGTTCAGAAAGAAAGTCATTTAATTAGTAATTCTTGCTTTGTGTTGTCCATAGACATTTTTCTGTTCGAAATTACCAACGCGAGACGCGAGTTTTAAATAATGAATCCGTTTTATTGATCAGTATTTAGTATATGCGCGATGGATGCACGATGGAAAATCGCCTCCTTTGCTTTTAGTAATTATCCCGATAATAATGTTAGACACTTCTTAAAAAATCAGTATTCAGATATATGGATTAGAGCAGGAAATTGTTAAAATCTTGCCCTTCATGATGACGAGTACCACAAGTGGGACTTCTTTCTTTAGTCACTATTGAAATAATTCGAGTGTTTCACAGTTCCACGTCAGTTGCTTATCGAGCCAAATTGTGGAATCGAATTACAGATAAATACTCACTCATCAGAAATACCTAACACTTTGGTGATCATTTTGAACAATGAATGTAACTTCTCAGTGCTAGCTGTATGTTATTTATAATGTTTAAATTGTTATTTTTCTATTAAATGATTTTTATTTCCACCTCTCACCTAATTGTACAGTCTGACATTCCATTTCGTAGCCAACTTTGAAATTTTCGACGATTTGACCAATATGACAGCGACAATACGTGTCATCAGTATTTTGGGTTAAATGAATGCTCCATAAAATGAAATAATAATTTTTCAAGTACGCCAACGGGCTGAGAAGCTCTGTCTTATTTTGAGAGTACATCCTACCTTTTCAACCAGTTAGAAGGTCTTGATTGAGCACCAATCACTAGCCTAGTTTACATCGATAACTCGTTTAGTTCGGTCCGATAGGACCAAGCTGGTGGGGATAGTACGGTAGGACCAATGCTTGCTTCCTGCCCGTTTACACAGTCTTTCAACGCGTGAACTAAATGTGTACGCCCGCAATTCGTCAAATGTCAAAAACAAGTCGAAATTATTCATCAACACAATTCGTAACCAAAAAAAAACATGAGTAAGTACGCTCAGATTGCCTTAGAAACTCAGAACCAACACAATTCACAATAATAACAATCAACATAACCTCATAATTTTGATCCAGATCGAATCAAATTTAGTTCGGTACACTTGCTGGCGAGTACCGAACCAAGAGCGGACCAGCTTAGTCCGCAACTGTTTACACCATTCGAACCAAATATTTGGTTCGGATAAAGTCCGAATTTGGTACTTGGTCCGCGGACCAAGTTGTCGGTGTAAACTAGGCTACTATCGATTGATACTCTTGGAACACTTACAACGTGTACAAAATTTGGTGTTTTTAATTCGGGGTAAAACTGAGATATTGATTTTTTTCGGAATTTGAAACACCACTTGCGAAGCGTATAACTTCTTAGGGGTGTAGCCCAGTAATGTTGTGGTCGGCTCATAGGGGTGGGTAAAAAAAAGAAACAGAATGAACAGAGTGGACTGCCTCCTGAGCATCCAACCAAAAAATCTGACTCGAAGGTTTGGTACGTTTTGCCCTGAAGAGGTTGTTTCCTAAACATTTTTCCAGAGCAAAATGGCCTGAATAAAAGTTATAGAGGATCAAAAACTGAACAGCTTTGTCTTACAACTTTTTTGGCAGCTGTATCCCTTAATGAGCTACAGCGCATCAAATGACAAAATTCCGTTGGCAACAGGGGTGGTTTCAGAAACATTCTTTTGGGGATCAAGAAAAAAATTGTCCAGCCTTTGATTCTATAAGACTTTCATCCAAGTATTTTTTTGCAAAAAAATGTTTCTAGAATCACTCCTAGTCAGTTTATTTTTGTCATTTGATGCGCTGTAACTCGTTTAGTATCAGAGGTATAATAAAATATTACAAGGCAAAGTTGTTCAGTTCTTAGTCCTCTATAACTTTTATCAATGTCATTTTGCTCTAAAAACAATGTTTAGGTAACCACCTCAGCGCCAAACATACCAGGACTTTGAGTCAGATTTTTTGGTTGGATGCTCGGGAGACAGTCGACCATATACGTATTAAGTATATGCAGTCGACAGGCACTCTTGAAAATATCATTCTGTTTGGAATCATTTTTTTGAAAACCGACATGTTTACTGGGCAAGTGCAACTTGGTAATATTTTGGGTTCCTCTACATGCTCCTGCTCTGTGTTGGTTCTTATGCGGGACACCATGTATATTTTTTGACCAATTCAATGATATACACGATGATCATATTGAAACTTACCAACCAAAATATTGAGGGGAAGGTTTTTCACGAAACATTGGATGGTGCTTGTTCATTGTTCATCCACCTTAATCCCAAGGCATATTCAAATGACAAATGAGTGTCACGAAGGTTGAAAAAAACAGGGTTTGAGAATTTATTAGAGATGGAGATGACATTATTGAAGCATTTGAAAAGACTGGTACTTCACGTCCACCCTCCACTCAGCGTGTATTTGAGATTCTTGAGAAGTATACAGTGCATCCCGATATTGAACGAGTACGGAAATATCTCTAAGAATTGCTTCCGTTTAATAATACCTTGAACCAAAGGACAAACAAAAGCACAAATTAAAGGCACGTTTAGAGCCAGAAAACTGGGGTTGGAGGCATGGCTGCAAGCCTTTTTGGTCATCTTCTGCCAAACTTAGCAAGATTGCAGGGAGCTTGACCGTTTCGGTTGTCTCAAAGACTATGAGGTGATGCGCTGTATATGACGAAGTAGCAATTTGCCATGGACCCTGAATCGCAAGAAATTTGAAGGTGCATGTAGAAACCAAAGGTTAGTCTTTTTACCCCTTGTACAGGGTTTTATTTTTAAGCTAACCACTCACGTGCAATCTAAAAATATTGGGGTGGTAGCCGTGGAATTAGAGGAGCTGCCCTTACCAATTCCAACAAGGGAATATACAAAGCGCTATTTCATATACAAAGGCAAAAAGATGTTCAACCACCTTCCAAAACAGCTGAAGACCAATAAAACACCGAAGGCATTCAAATATTCGCTGGAGAAACTACAAGCTATTTTATTTTTTGAAGGAACTCTACAAGTCTTCTTTCGTCTAGTTAAAATGCTTGAATGTTACTTTGTGAGCAGTCGTACAAATTGTTATTTTCCTACCTCAAGATAAACATAGCTTTGAGATGTTCCGTTTACCTTGTTATTACTAATAGGCTTTGTCGATGAAATTTTATTGTTCTCTGGCAATTAAGTATATTTGATTGATTTATTGAACAAGCATCATCCAATGTTTTGTAAAAAACATTCCACCTCAATAAATTAGTTGGCGTGTTTCGGCGAATTTCAGAAATTTGTCAGGCGCTGCAGGTCAAATCATTTTATTGAACAAAAAGATCATCCCTGCCAAGTGGATTGCTTTCTTTTTTTGTCAGATTTTTCTGCGTACCGCTCCGGCTAAAAGTTCTGTTGATCTATATCTTGAATATTCATCATATTGACTATTTACCTTTATTGAAACTTGAAATCTTGGTAGAGATCGTTCTTTCAATGTTGATCAAAATTATTGAATTACTTCTAACCACAGAACACATACAAAGTTGAGAACCAAAACGTAAATGGAGGACGGAACCTTACCTAGTGAAAGCTTTGATTCGCATCCACGCAGAGGCGCTGATGTGCCTGAAGTTCGTTAGATTCTAAGTTGAAGTCAGAGTAAGTGTTTTTATGTATAGAAATCTATACAGGGTGTGTATCGATACACATGGTGTATTATAACTACGCCACTGGTTAATTTTCTGAATCTATTTTTTGATAAAATAATCCTAACTTGTGAGTTTTGACACTGTACCAAATCTGATAAAAATATTCCAAGTGGTTTAGAAGTAATTAAAGAAAAATCTTTTTTTTTTTCATAACTTTGACACCCTGCATCCCCGTTGAGAAAAAATCTTTTTCTTTTTTGATAACGAATCTACAGTTTCACGTTGTAACACTTACTTTGTTACACCCTGTATTATAATATTGCAAAAATCTTGAATAATACACTATTGTCTGATAGTTCGATTCGCATCCATTGCGTTCCTTGACGCATTGTTCCGTACAATTTTCTACGTCAGATTGTCTTCTAAACTTTGTATATGTGTTCTGTGCCCCTCACACATTTGAATTTTTCAGAAACTCAATTTAAACTTGGAATTTATTGGAAATTTACACAAAACTTTTTCGACTATAAAGCGACACAATATAATATTCAAATTTTTTCCAAGTTCACCTTTCATGTTGGTCTTACGACCATATGAAAATTCTTCTCATGAAATTCATCAAAGTGCAAAATAGCACGGACCTGTTATAAAAGAGTTTTTACTGCAATAAAATATTTTGTTTTTCTCAAATGATAGGATTTATAATAAATTATGTGAAACAGTAGGATGAAATTCTTCTTTTTTTTATTATTTGTGAGGGGATATGTTTTCCTCCTCGTTTCCTAGTCTCAACAGAACTATGTTGTTATTGTGAATGTTGGGACCCTTCTTGAATACCCACATTTTTTGTAATTTGGAAATATGGGGCAGTAAAACGTGACGGCACTTTTTTCTTCATCATCATTCTGGTTTTCCATGTATAGTACAGTAAATCCGTGCTTTTCCTGAGAATTTTGGAAAATACGCAAAAACTTCTTTTTTATTTGTGGAGGGTGTACTCGATAGCTTAACTCTGGGTTTTCGGGAAAATTGAAGGCGAGCTTACCACGCCATCTTGATTATAAGGGCACATGTGTTTTGTTTGTTCCTATCAAGACTTACGATAAAATATCATAGAACCAAAGTTGTTCAGAATCACGTTCCTTAAAACATTAATATGGAATGTGAGAAAAAACTGTACTGGACGAAAGTAATGCAGAATTAAATTTCCCGCAACGTTTTTCCATTTATTTCAATGATTACTAAGTATTAAATTCTGCACAACTTTCGTACTGTACAATTTCTTTCCACCATGGAATCACCCTGTAGATTTTTTATAACTGACTTTAGAAAAAAAAAATTATTCGAAAAGTTATTGAGGATATGAATTCGAACAATTTTAGTTATATGATATTTTATCGTAAGTCAAAAATATGAACGGGGAATAGCAGTAGCTCCCTTATTTTCAAGATGGCGTGCTTAGCTCACTTTCGATTGTCCCGAAAACTCAAGAGTCAAGCTATTGAGGACCCCCTCTACAAGTTAAAAACAAAATTTTGCGTATCACCCTAAATTCTCAGATGCCCCTTTTATAAGCACGGATGTACTGTACAATTGGAACGAAACAAAAACATGATGTATGTTCATCGTAGTTCCTGGTTACAAGGCGTGCTTTTGTTTATTTATATAGACTGAAAACAGATATAAACATGGTTTACAGCAAATTCAAAATTGATTTAGAGGTGCGACAATGATGAAATTATGTGAAATAGGTAAAAATAAGAAAGCATTTGGTAATTAGCAGGTGCGGGTTGTGAGGAAGCAAAAAACTGGCATAAGTCATAAGTCATAAGTTATCAAAAGATATATTACAATAAAGAGAGAGGCTCTCATGCATGCTGAGAACAAAATCAAACAACTGATGGAAAGGAAATCAGAGATTTGTATACAAAAACATCAGATCAAGTGAAAGAAGACCTTCAAGGTATGATATACATTCATTCCAAGGCAGAACACGTTCGTGCGTGGAGACAATGAGACAACTGAACAAAGAAACACAGAATTACCACATTTAACATTAAATAATTGAATATGAATGTGAAGACCTTGAGAAAGACTACAAAAAAATCAACGAAAAAAAACATAGGTAACCATGCTTCAAAAATAAAACAGAAAGCCATTAAATGAACTGCCAAATTCCTAGTAAGAGAAAAAAGATAATCACAGTCAATCATCACAGATTAATAGCATCAAGCTCATAAGATGTTCCATACTGACTAGGAATGTAATATAAGCTTATGGTAATATTTTCAATTTTAAGCAACAATGACAAGACATGAGATTTTGGAATGTGACCAGTTAAAATGTTACTAATCAATTTTTGTCCCAATCTTCACCACTTTTGATAGCACGTATAACTACGTGCTAAAACTAAAAAGCTCAACCCTCTCAACTTCGAAATGTTATGCGGGCGCTTATGCATACCAAGTGAAATACATGTTTTTCCTCTTCATGATTAGTATTTATGGCCTAAAGAGATGATGAATGCGAATCTCTGCCTTTTGCCGTGCTTATAATATGTAAGATTTATTTGAGCGTGTTTCGCAAAACTAAATCAGTCTGCAGACTTTATCCATATTAATTGGAATCGTTTTTCTGGAGATTTGAGATTTCGGACTGCTTTTCGTATGTTTGTTTGATTTTCTTGTAGACGTTGATGGATTAAGTGGATATGCTTGGTCGAGACTTTTTTTTGTTGATCTTTTATGGACTTGAAAATCTTTTTTTATATAGGGTGTCACAGATTCGAGTATATGAATGGGATTTCAGTCATTATAAGTGATACAGGCTGAGTTAAATGGATGCAAGGTTGCGCATTTTTATGCTTATCAAAATGCTTTTTTGAAATTAAAAAAATTCCGAATAGTTCCAAAGATATTCAAAAAACCGAAATTTACCGAAAACGTTATTATTATTTTCTGAGTTTACTTCAGAAGATATTTTGGAATAAATTAAATTTTCCAACTGCCACTTTTTCTCCTCTACAATATGGCTATATTCGAGCGGCGGTTCTAGTTATTTCAAGTATGTTTGAATTTCGCAGGTTTGGACCGTAAAATGCATTGCTCAAAACTTTTGAAAAAAGGAAAATCCTGAAACTGTTTCCTACGTCTGACCATGACCAATCCATATACGTTTCGTCCTACTAGGACTCATCAGTATGGCTATGGGTCTAAGTCAGACTGAAGTACTACAACATTTCACATAAAACTTTTGGCACATGATTGATCCTAGATTGGTATGGATCAAGTTAATTGTATAAAGAGATCACCCAAAAAACCGTAAAATGATTCCAATGCATGTAGTATACTAAGACTCCATGCATTAATTATTCACTTATCTGACATCAGACTCGTCGATGTGATCGAACTGCTCGAACTGGTCATGTGACTTACACGTTGCTATGACAACGACAACGTTAGCTTCCAAGATCAGGTGCTGTTGCCAAGTATTCTTTGTTTTTTTTCCGCGGACGAAATTTGTGAGTGTGTACAGTGCTCTTTTGAGTTAGTTTTGGTTAGTTTGGGTTAGTTTGTTCTGGCATAATGCTAAATACTTTTAAAAAAATTAGTTCTCTCCAGCAGTGAATTTGCAATCCTCAAAGACACTAGAATGTTACTATATAAGAAAATTTGGAAATCGTCGGAAAATAACAGAAAACCGTATGCATAAGCAATTGTTATCAAGTACTATTTTATGTTCTCAATCCTGGTCATTTTCTAAATTTGTCGAAGTTGTTTTCACTTTGGCAACGGTGTACGATAGAAACAGCAATTTGATAGATTTGGAGAGTTTCCGTATTACACATTTGTTGATTTTAACCCAACTTTGGGAACTTTTGAAATTGTTTTTTTCGTTCAAATATCCGTTTTCTAAAAAATTTTTGCGCGTGATTCATTCTATATGATCTGATCTTTGGTGAAGACAAAAAAAAATGCGAAATTCGGACATACCTCAAGTGCTCCGGACCCTAAGCGGCCATTATTAAGTTAATTTTTTCAAAAAGAAACCCGGATTTTTTATTTTATTTTCATTAATCTTTTGACGTCCTTAAGGCATCGCTTCCGTCGAAAAAAAATGCTCAACTGAAAAATAATACCAGAGAAAATTAGTTGGGCAACCCTTGTCTCTCCAACACATAGTTTGGTTCATAAATCCATCTCTATTCGACACGTTATTCTCATGAGAAACCTGCACAACTAAACAAAACTAATTAACTGAACCAAAATCGAAATAACGTCCAATAACGATACATTTGATAATTTTTTTTTTTTAAAGTACATATAAAAAACTTGTTCAATTTTTGCGCAATTGTTCAAAAATATGGCCATTTAAGCAAAATATTGAAAATAACAATGATAGATGAATAATCATTGAAAATATTGAGGTTGCCTAGGCAACTCATCACTTTCTACACCTTCATCCAATCACCCCCGATGCCTCAAAGACGACAAACGATAACTGAAAATAAAATAAAAAATCCAGGTCCGTATTAAAAAAAGTTGATGATGGCAGCCTTAAGATAAAACGTCAGATTTTCAATTTGATATCACCATCTTGTAGAGGAGAAGAAGTGGCAGTGATAAAGTGTAATTTATTTTAAAATATTCATTCAAACAAACTCAGGAAATGATAAAAACGTTTCTGCGAAACTTCGTTTTTCTTTTCGAATATGTGGAAGTAGTCAAGTGCAATTCCACTATACTTTCATCTACATCAGCATTAGCTAAACTGGCTACAAAACATTTTCGCTCCCTGTTTGATTATACAGTGCAAATTTATATTGCCCCCTCCCCTAACTTTTTATGTTTGTCTAAGAATAGTGAAGATGACTTCTTTTCTTCTATAAAGTCACTACATAACTTTTCTGCCAATTTCCAGAGGACCATGAAGTTTTGGATAGCTTCACGTTTCGTTCTCATCCACCAAGTTTTCCATATACCTAGCTTTTGCCATTAATCATTTTAGATTATTTGCTTCTTCGATATGAAAATTCACATCAGTTAAGGCGCAAATTATCATAAATCAAGCAATGAAAGGGACAACGAAACCGGGAGTCCTGGCATCTTTGATATCCCTTAAGACTCACACGGTTCGTTGTTTCCAATTATGCTAAAGGAATACTTGACGCGTGATTTAGCTCAAGAATTATGATCTAGTCTAGTGAGCTTGATTTTTTTTTAAATTCTGCTGCTAGTAACTCTTTCTAGAGTTTTTGAGGCGAATAGAAATCATCTAGATGTCATATGCGTGTTACTCTTTTGTTTCCTAGGCTACGACGAAACACATTCCATTACGACTTTATAGTAGAAGGTATCATTATGATGATACTTTCGGAAATATTCTTCGGTTGTCTCGTCCTAGTTTCTTGAGATAATCCTTGATAATTTTAACTCAATATCCATTTGTCTTCAGGAAGCTTGTAGCCTTTTGAATAATAAATTAATTCCGCTTTCCCTTATTAGCCAAATGACTGAACACTTGCTCATAGAGAATATCAATCCATCTTTTAGAAAAACTGTAATTTTGCTTTTGGAATGAGCAAAAATTCTAGTGTCATGTAAGTAGCCACCCGTGTTAAATTAAGAGAGAATATTCAAGAACATACATTCTTTGATAAAAGAAAACCGTACAAAAAAAAAGATGACCGCTAAATTCGTTACATTGCGAATGTCTTGGGCGAAGCCAGAACCACTATACAAGATGTATCCATCAGGTAGGTGAGCACGGCCAGGATCGGAGAGACCGCACTAGTCACAAACCTGAGAGATGATCATGGTACTCTCACTGCTTTCGTGAGTATGTATGTATGGCTAAAGCGAAGCGAGGCAAAGTGCAAGGAGACGGTCAAAGCATACCTGGACCAGATCAAGGTAGATGTAGAAGAGAGAAACGAAAGGGAGAACCTGAATTTGATTATCGAGGAAACATCAGATGAGGAGTATGACAATATTGATGAAAGTGACTGATTACCCAACATCAATTGAGCTCGAACCTACGGAAACTGCCTATAAACTCAAACAGATCCCTCGAAATAACAAGCAAAAGAAAAGATTAGGACTACTGGTAATGGTTTTGACAGGATAATAGATTATAGTATGCAGGCTAGTGAGCCAGTCAAGCAAGAACTTGTGGTACCGTAAAGAAAAGCAGTATTCTGAAGAAAGCCTCTGTCGAATGCAGACTCAAAGAACGACCCAACCATCGATTACTTAAAACGGCACTGGGTCCCGACGGGATCCCAGCAAGCTGGTTAAGGAGCATGCCCTTCGAATGTCTGGAAAGGCTATTTAACCTGTCCCTTGAAATAAGGAGAACGATATTGATACCAAAAGAAACCTCATTCTTAGCAAGAACGGAACTAGAACCAAACATTGAAAAATATAACTTCATCAGCGTGGAAGTTATCAAAAAGGTTAACAAGACCGCAGTCAATGCCAACAGCTAATTTGAGAAATGAAGTGAAAAAGATTCATACTCTGGAGAAGACTCGATGAATGGAAACTCTTGGCGATCACATTTAATGCTGATGGCAGGACCAGAACGGACTTGAAAGGCTTGATAGCTGAAAATTTGAAGAACATCTCGAAAGCGCCCCACCAACTCCCATAAAGACTGTGGGTCCTTTGAGTGAAAATTCGTCCGAAACTACCGCATATAGTGGCACTGGAAGAAACGAACATGGAAACCTTAAGGAATGTGGATATATATCAATAAGGAAAACAGTGGAGAACTGGCTCCACTTGCTGGATAAATGTCCGATAGCCTGGATATAGGCACAAAGGTACCAGAAGATTTGAAAGTTCCTCCGAAGAGGGGAAGTGGACCTCTTCCAAAATCAGTTCAGTTGAATCAAAACGTCTCTGGCAGAGCGAAGAGGCAATAAAGTTTATGGGACAAGAAATGTAAAGAGCACGGCATCAGTTGAAATACGGATTGAGGTCATATAGCCGAATTCACAACAGGAAATGGCTCTCAAGCCATCATTTGCAGTTAGATTTATGTCAGGACTTGACTTCGTTAATATAACCGTTATATAAAAGCGTCCAGGAACAACCAGGCCTTCATCATTGATGCACAGATAAGAGACGATGAGACGAACATGGAAAGGGCAACAACTTGAAAGAAGCCAACAACGACCTCATCAGCGCCTAGTGATGGCATTCTTCACCTTCAACAAGAGAACTAACTGACATGACCGGGTTGGGTAAGATGGGATAATTCTTTCACTACCTGGGCGAAGAAATGGGTATAAAACAGAAGAGGGGTTTTAGTCGGTCGGCAACTAATAACTGCTAACCCATCCATGTCTGGAGTGGCCAGCACAAAGCTGTGTCCTGCAGATTCCCACTCACTCCCTTTCGAAGACTTGCACTGCGGTTTGTATTGTACCCTTATTTCGGACCAGTGGAAGTGATTCAACTGGCTTCGTTCGGAGTGAATACTCAGCGCCGAACATACACCATCATGCCACCAAGCGTGTTTCTATGTAATTTGCTGGTGACCACAATATAGCGTAAAATGAACTATGTGGAATACACACTTCCTGGTGTGTTTCTCTTGTGGCGGTATATGCTTCACAATAGCATATTAGGTAAAGAGGTTGCATCCACCTCCTCACATCCTCTACCAGAGCTTCTGCTATTGATCCGAAGGGTAGAGGGGTTAGATCCAGTATAATTTCCGTTACTGCAGTTGGCATGGTTGTCATTGTGTCAGTAGTTATTCCCAGGTAAGCCAGTCTTTATATTTTGGCAAGTGGGCTCTTCAGTCTTTGTTGCCGTTATAATTAATTAATTATTATGGGCACGGGGTTCTGTACACCAAGTGCATCATGGCTGGTGATAGTCCGCAAGACTTCACAAACGTTCTTTTGCAGGTCATGACCAAGGTTAATTGATAGTAATAAGGTTGCGTCGTTAAACGTTCGGGTTTCGGACGAATCAGAATTCAGACAAAAATGACGTCAGTCGGCTCCGATTCGGTTCTGAAATTCAAATACACATCTAAAAAAAAGATAGAATATGGTTCACACTTGGTAATAAGAAGATATTTCACTGTATACCAAAAGCTGTGTAATAACTTACCCTCAAACACGTTTGAAAACGGCCGACACTCGGTAAAAAAAGTTTTAAGACCCTGAAATACGGATATGTTATGACATTAAGATGACAAACCGATGACAGGAATGTCAATAATGGAGCTCGGTGACGGGATCGATTCGGTTTATCGTTCGTGGATTTCCGATTCCCTAGTTACGGCGCAACCTCTTCATATCAATTAACCTTGGGTCATGACCTTGTTTTAATCGAGAATAATTGAGTTTCAACTGCCAACCGCTAAATCGAAGAATGATTAGTAGACCACGTCATTCGTTTCGATCTATTTGTTAGTGATAATTTTGATCTAATACAAGATAATGCAAGAGTTGTCAATGATTATAGGAGGAATAATAAAATTGTTTTGAATTTGAATTTGAATTTAGGTTAAAGAGAAGCTTGTTTGTAGCCTATAAATGATAGCAGTTTTATAAGTGGCTCTTCTTGAAGAAGCTTCGAAGCTCACCACGTCTCATGGCAGCCAATGTAACAACTTTATCTGTTCAGTATAGATGGTTTTTCTTTTCTTTTGGAGATTTTGGTGTAGGGTACCATTTAAAAATGTCTGTTTGTCTGAAAAATAAAGATACGTATATGAATTTTCAAAAAGTCATTTGCTTCCTTGAATTCTTTCACAGGATGTTCAGAAATTTACGGAAATATGCAACTTTTGATTCCGGCTTTTATTGCACCCGGTGTTGGTAATTTTTGCAAGCAAAAAGGAAATAATGAAGGCAGTATAGATATTTTCATGCAATATCAAAACTTGAAGATTCCACATTTTCATATCATAAAGTGAAGTATGCTACGAGAAACACTATTCAATTGAACATTACTTATCGTGGGATTTTTTTTCGTCCAATGCAGAATATTTCGTGGACATATCCAGGAGATTAACACAGAATCTAGCAAACTTGTGTTTGTTTGTAGTTCACAAGAATTCGATTCTCTTGCTTTTCAGTCTTTCCGGAAAACACATACCGCTATCCATAGTCCAATTATTGCTATCTCATGAAATAAAGTCCGATGAAATGGATGAAATGTGTTTCATTTTAATTGGAATCATGTTCAAGCCAACGTCAATATTATCAATCGACCTTGTGAAAGCAAACAACTTCTAATATTTTTTATTCCCCATCAGTAATTCAAAAATAGACTTAAAATAACCATCAAAATCATACATAGTTTATTAAAAAGTAACCTGGATCCAAGCAAATCTCTATCTTTTTTCCCTTTCAACCAAAGGCAATAAAGAAATGATATAAAATAATAAGGCTGAGCCAGGTAAAGAGCGACGACAAATAGATCAAACCCGGCGCGATCCGCAATTGAGTAGAAAGCTTTGGTAATGATCTCCTTTGAGCCGTCGGATGAGGAGGATATAAATTTGTGGCGCTCCCGCTCGCTCCCAGTTTGCTGCTTCCCTTCATCCTTCCCCCCAAAATGGCCGATAGGAGAGTGTTGTCATGGAGACGAGGCTGCTTTCTTGGAGTCTCCACGGTAGCATGTGACGCCGACAGGAAGTAAACCTAGGTTTGCGAAACAGTCTCAGTAGGATGCAAAAATGTGCTCTAAATGGATGGAATATACGAGTTTAGGGGGTTGATTTGATTTCCTTGCAGTATCGCGAGATGAATCAATACAGTTTTAAAATACATTTCAAAAACAGAAAACCGAAAATTTATTGTTTGGTGTATTTTTAATCGAATGTAAACGAACCGAACTACCATCAATCCTCAAAAATGTGGATTTCTTGAGCAAATTCATTAACTTATGTATGTGAAAATCACAAATTTGAATTAATGAATATCCCCAATGATACTTTTCAAGAAACGCCAGAATATACTTAGGATGAAAATAACTTTTTCTGATTCAAAAACTTCTGGAGAGGCTCATAAATGTAAAGTTATTATGTATAGGAAAGAAAGGTATAGTTGCCGGGACAAAACCAAACAGATTAATTGACCAACTTGGCTTATCTGACATAATCTGACTTGGCTTTTCAAAATCTCTACCTTGTTTTTTACATTAATCCGTGAGTTGATTCCTTGGAGAGGTACAAAAAATACAGCTGTAAGCAGAAGTTGAGGAGTAATTCAAACATAATTAATTTCCATGGTCCCCTTTTCCCACCTGTCCCAATGAGTGATACAGTTTTAATAGCTTAAGATCAAGGAGGGATCAAGGCGACCTACAAATAATCATACCTATAGGTAATTCTTTGTAATCGGTACAGGAAAGAAAATCTCTCGCAATATCAGAATTACCTCCACTAATAAATAATGAAGTAAAAGGAAGGGAATAATCAAAATAAATTGTTGCTTGCTTTACCTGTTTGTCCTTCAAAAAATTGTTAATCTAATTGGTCTTATGATAATAATTATTATATTAATCAACAAGACATGAATGTTTCTGACTAGAACTTTGATGGAGCTGACATAAGAAATATAGGTACTAAAAGATAGTTATGCCGATAGTCAAAATTCAACACAGAGTATAAGTAGGCAAAAGCCTATAGGGTGATTAGTGTGAAGTTAATAGCGTTAACGGGTTCTAAGAAGCAGTTCCCAACCGATCAAAAACCCGGAGATTATTGACGTCCGCAATACAAGTTATTTGTGAAAGTTTGTCAGACATTTTCTTGTATAAACAAACCATTTATGATGAAACCATGCATAGTAGAATTACTGAACTACTAGCGCCACACTCTCAAAACAATTCCGCCTGCCAACAAATAATATGCTAGTGCTCGTTTTTGAATGCACATAAATGAGCGCCCATAAAAACGCCTGTGTGTAGGGGCCTAAAATCGGCAGATTGTTGGCGGGATGTCAATCGTGTCATCTGAGCTCGTTAATATACGTTTCATTTGATTGTCAATCAGCAAATATTGATCCTCTAGAAAGCGATCGATTGATGTAAAAAATTGAACAAATGATTGAAGCACATTGACGGCTCCCGAATGATGGCGTACCGGCGAGATTGACAATCGTTCATTGGATTGATGCGTTGATTGAAACTGCATCAATCGCAGCTTCAATTTCATTGACAATGGAATTCACTGTCATTGAAGTGGACCATCAAATCCTCTGACAATCAAATTGACAATGAAATTGGGTCACTTTATTCGAGTAAGCAGTCGGATTGCAGAAAAAGAGTGCAATACTCTTGTCTTTGCACGTCGAAAAATTATTGTTCTTCAAATTTTTTTAGATTTCCATCGGATGGAAATCGTAAAGTTGATAATAATCATTTCAAATAAAATTCAAATTCCAAGATCTATTGTCTACAGTCCCAATGAACAAGACAATCGTTTAAAAAAGCATGTTGAAACTAAATCAAAATGTACAAAGCAAAGATATACATGAATAAGAAAGGTGAAAGTTATTTTACAATGAGTAGCTGAAAAGAAATTGCATAAATAACAGAGGCAAATAGTCCTCAACTAATACGAGTTCAAACAGGTGAGAGCTCAGCATTAGCAATCAAGAAATTTCTAAATCTACGAAGTGATACGCCAAACAGATCTACAATGTGAGTCAAATTGAGTTGGAACATAATTTGATCCTTGATCAATTTTTTGTTTGTTTATGAATGTTGATGATTATTTGATATGATATTGGCCAATATGTTCTGGATGTTCCTCCAAAACTGAGCTTTTGAATTTTGGCCAGGACCGGACTTATGACGTTTTTATGAAATTGGTACATTCAAGCTTGTTGCAGGAATGGTCGGCGCTACTAACAGACCAAGTAAATATTTTTTGTGGAGGAAATTCGTGGAAAAAGTTACCTTTATGATATTAATATCTTCTGACCATAACCTAAGAAACGATGTTTTTCTCCCTGTTTGATTTTAAATAAGTAGGCATGGTTCTATCTTTGAAAGATAAAATGTCAATTAAACGATTGATGGAAAAAAATATGAATGTGTTCACGAAAATGTCGCGCCCAAGTTAATTTTGGAGTAAAATTTCACTAGGCTTTTTCTATTGGAAAATAAAGAGTGATTGAAGTTTTTTTTCATTTAAAAGCAAAAGTGCAAATGTCACAATTCGACAAATCTTCAACAGAGTAATATTGAATCCAAGAAATCTTGATCAAAAGTGAAGTGAAATAGTTTTAATGCCGACAAGCACCATCATACAAAAAAATATCGTTTCTTAGGTTATGGTTCTAAAATATTTATATTTTCAGAATAACTTTTCCCACAAATGCCCTTCTTGAAAACTATATCAGTGGTTTTTTGAGTAGCGCAATTTGTTTTTGAGACGTGCTCAAATGCATTAATTACAAGTCCGGTCCCGGCAATGATTAGAAATCTCAATACAATCCGAACATATTGTCTAATATCATATCCAAAAATCATCAAAATTCATGGACAAACAATAAAGTTATCAAGGGTCAAACTATGTTCTAACTCAATTTGGCCCACAGTGTAAATCTATCTCTGAGCTCACATCATTGAACCAATAACAGGTTCTATATAAACGTTCCTTCTGGGCTACGTTTTTATTGCGTGTTCGCAAGTAGAATACCATATGCCTTCTTGTGCTGATGCATGGAACATAAAAGTTGTGTGCAGATAGCAGCTCCGGAGAGTCAATCAACGCATCACACAATTTAAAGATAGAGAGCGAGTTTGCACAAACTGCAGCCTGTTGATTATTGAAATGATAACACACTGGATCTTCTGAGCAATAACTGCTGACTATGGCCTCTTTCAGGGCATTGATTGATATTGACCATTTATTTTGAACGAGAGGTATTTCAAGAATCTTCGTTGGACCGATTCAAGTCTAGCGATGTGAACTGCATAACGAGTTAATCACAATAGAGCACCTTACAATAAAAGTGATCTGATTATAGCGTTGAATGGGATTGTGGATCTCATGACAAACCCAAGAGGTTTCAAGGATAATTTCAACATTGATGTTGGTTAAATGAGAGTCTTTTGTCGATGATGAGAACTATCATGTGCGAGACACATGATCACAGCAAGAGAAACATCGTTAAGGACATAATTATTAAATTAGATCTCCTCCTTTAGTACAGATATGGACATCTTCTTGCACTTTGGAATGTTCAAGGGCAGTCTGTTGTGGATGCACCAATCATGAACAAAGTCAATATCATTTTGAAGGAACGACCAGCTCTCCCAAGAGCGTATCATGCGAAAAGCTTCACCTGCAAACAAAAGACACTTGCTCGAAGTGCCGTCACTGATATTATTCAAGAATATGAAAAAATATAAGGGGAGCGAGCTTACTTCCTTGGAGGGCATTACTTCATGCAACATACTTATCCGACATAAAAGCACCATAGTCGACATTATGGCGTCCATCAACCAGGTAAGAGATGAAGAAGTTGATCAGATATCCAGAAGCTTCTGGCCAAGAATTTCATGATCCAGTAGGTCGAATGCCTTCGCAAAGTCAGTGTAGATGACATCAAGTTGAGATCGCCTCATAAGCTTAATGAAGAAATAAAGCCAGATTGGTGACGGTTGACCTGTACCTGAAGAACCCATGTTGATCAAATGAGATGAGATGTTTGACTTGTTGAAAAGGGGATCTCATATGCATATCTTAAACGCCTTCGCAAAGTAAGACAATATGGAGATGGGGTGGTAATTTTCTACTTAATTCTCCGGTCTTATAGACGGGACATATTTTTGCAGTTTTTCCAAAAATCTGAGTAGGTGCTTGTTCCAAAGGATAAATTGTAGATGAAGCACAGAGGCTCAGCAAATACAGATGCACAATCAGATATTTCCGTCTTTTTCACTTTCTTCATCAAAACATCGGTATGATGCAGTAGACCAACCGTGATATTCGGAAAAGAGGTGGCATTCTGATGATAGCTGGGAGGTGGGACGGAGATGTTAAAAATACTGCCAAAGAAATTAGCAAAAGCGTTCACGATATCTTTTGGTTTCATAATAAATATTTAGTTATACTTACCAATTTTATTTTGGACGTTGAAATATAGTCTTCCCCCTCCCTGTATTGTGAGCAACCTATTTTGACACGGCACCTCAGTGGAATAATAATCAAAAAACTGCTTATATTGCTTTGGCAATGGATCACGGCTACCTTCATAATTAAATAAGAATGCGGTCGATTTTGATGATGATGAAAATCCAAAAATATATCCAGCATTTTCTTGTGAATATAAAATACAGGGAGAAGGAAAATGTTATACAGGGTGGACCAGAAGTAATGGGACATACGGTAACGGTAGATTCCTCACACAAAAATATTGCGATCGACCTCAACTTGTCTATTCCGAAAGTTGATATTAACAGAGATACAGGGTGTCAAAAGTTCAATTCTAATGTTTGTTTTTTTTCGATGAAGTATCATCGTAGAGGCTAGCGACAAAAAAATATGACCCAAACGACCAAAAGAAAAACCTGGAAAATTATTTCAAGTTATTGAAATAGTCGCAAGGGAGCGAAACAACTAACACCAAGTAGATAAATAGGATTTTGATAGCCCAATGAAGATATACAGTGTGTTCCGAATTCGTTTCTCTATACAGGGATCTTGGCTCCTATTATACCCACATCAAAGGTTAAATGGGGAACGTTTTAGAGGAAACTTAGTGCATTAGATATTTGGTTCCAGATTTGCGATCGGTCAATTGGTTTTGGAAATATCGGCGAAAAACCGAAAATGGCGGATTTTGTTTTTTGCCAGTAAATCCGACAAATAAATCAGTCAGATTCGGAGGCACATGAATCAGATCCTTGAGCTGGTGAATGCGAAATATTAAAGAGAGAGAGAGATGAAAGGTTGAGGCCATCGAGTGTATTGAAAATACTATACTAGAGCATAATCTATGATTTGAGTTTCTTGAGTGTGGATATTGATGAACCCACAACATGTGGCAATGGAAAGTAAGTTTGACATTAGCTGGAAAAAAGCAATTGACGAAGCAATGAGTGCTTTGATAGAAGATGTTACTTGGCAACTAGTGGAGAAACTAGATAAATGCGAAATGAGTGGGTAATTTATAGGTAAATTTTTCTAAATCGTAATATTTTGATGTCTATAGAATCTCCACTTATAATATGACACATTCATTATGGACCACCCCGTTTATGGCTAATTGGACGATTACAATAATTATTGTGCTGGCTGAGAAGCTTAATGAGGTACTTACCTAGCTCTAAACGAGGAACAATCTGTTATAAAAATTGAGAACTCAATGGAAGTTGGAGCACAGTAAGTTGGGAAAAATGGTGTACTGCGTTATACTGTCGTAATCACTCTATCCGAAAAATTATCAAAAACAAAATCCCTCTTGCACTAATGAAATGAGTACGCATGCATATCAACCCAATAAACTTTCATAATAATTGAGTATTGGATCAATTGCATTGAAACACCGTATTTGATAACTCTAATAAACTCGACTAAAACATGTCACCTCTGCTAGGTCTACACCAATTAGAAGAAATAAATCATTGTCAAATGATAACCATACATTTTGATAAATGTATGGTTATCACATCCGACAGTATTGGCGACAACAAAACAAATACAATATCAATTTCGAGTATCCGCATATGTTCAGCAAATAGAATTCCTAAAAAGTGCTTTCAGGCATATTATGCATGACATCGGAAAACAGATCGCTACATCTGTTGATTTAATCAAAGATAATTAATTGAGTCATTTAATAAATGTGTGCTGATTTATCCAGATCTATTTCTGCCAGATAATGCAAATAGCCAGTAGTTCTGATTGTTGTGAATCGATGTTTGGCTATTTCATTATATCTGGATATCCAATGGGATCCAGAAATTAGGACAAAATATTCGCAGCTTTTTAATTATATTATTGATGTTTATCATACCAATCTTATTACAGATTTTGTAAATATCATTTATAATTGTCTACCATCCGAAACAACCATTAGCACTGGAGCAAAATCAGATCAAAGAGTTTTTGGAATGTCAGTCAACTGTATATTATTATGTTCTATACAGTAGTACAAGCCATGCAAATTGATTATCGAAAAAACCTACAAAAAACTGTGCCTGTCTACATGGGACAAAGTCATAGTCATAGTGATGCTTCGAATTGTTTGGAATCTTGTCCAAGTGGTGTGTAGATTGTAAACATGTGATAGTCTGGTAACTGCATATACGTATAAAACTATGGACCGACCACAATGCATATCGCCATAACAGATTCAGCTGCCTTCCCTGAACAATGCCATTCTTGATTTTCTGGCCATTGAAGTACGGGGACATGAAGGGGTCCAGTGGCTTCCTCCTGGGGTGATGTGCTCACTTTAGCGTCCTGATCGTCATGATTTCCAGCATGCCGGGTCAAATGGTTAAAATGAACAATCCTCGGTTTTTCTCATGGTGGCTTCCGGATCGTGTAGACGACGCCATTGATTCGCTTCTGGATCACATACGGGCCCTCCCTTTGCAGTTTTGGAGAGGGGCCACGTCACCTCTGTGAGTTGCGCAACCAAACCAAATCTCCAACTTGGAAACCTCCGTCTACGGCATTCACGTCGTAGGCCTCTTTCATCCGATCACTGGCACTCTTGATGTTCACACGGACTCGATGATGCATGTCGTCCATCTTTCTTCGAAGATTGTTTCCCAGCGACATCTTCATCAGATGGACAGCCAAACTTTAGAGCGCAGGGCAGTCGGAGTTCACGACCCATAATGATCCTGCTTGGCGTTTTGCCTGTCGATTCGTAAACCGCAGATCGGTATGCCAAGAGGAAGAAGTGGAGGTCTTTGTCCCAGTCTCTTTAATGGTCGGGGACAACCTTGACGTCGATTAATGGTCCACACCATCCCGTCCAGCGTAGTCGTCCTTGTTTTCCTGATTTTCAAGGCATTGCCCACGTTCTGGAATAACGCCGATTCAAAATTCCTGCCCTGGTCCGAATGCAGCTCCAATGATACACCAAAACGACAGAATTCATTCCTTGACTAGTACATCAGTTACAGTTGCTGCCTCTTGGTTCGGCAAGGCATACGCTTCGGCCCACTTGCTGAAGTAGTCCATCACAATCAGGATGTATCTATGTCCATCGTTCGATTCAGGAAATGGCCCAGCCACATCTATGGCGATACTCTCAAACGGGCTTCCAACATTGTACTGGCGCATAGAAGCTTTTGGGCGTTTTTGTGGTCAAATTGTTTGCCGCACACACGGCGCATTTCTTGCACCACTTCCGGACATCGGCCTGGCAGTTGATCCAGAAAAACCTTTTGTGAAGCTTTCCTAGCGTCTTGGCTACCCCACGTGACGCCATCATGGACACCCCTCATCACCTCGGCCTGTATGCTTCGAGCGAAATTCTCATTTTACTGAACCTCTCACCCTTGCATAACCCTGCATCAGTGACGCTCTGATGCTTGTTATGAACTGGTCTGTTCTGGTACGGCTCAGGCAAGCTGCCAACAAATAGGATTGGACTCATGTAGTAAGTGTTTGAGTAGCAGTCCATCCATTGGCTGAGGTTCAGTCAAAATAGCAGAATGTCCCCTAGCCGTCAGTCTCGTGTGTCTCATATAATTGACAGAAACATTATGTTCTGGGTTTATTTCCATTATAAAAAAGAATTAGTTTTTCTAATGAAGTTCAGAAGACCGTGATATAAACATAATTTTCAAAAGTCAATCTGCTAGAAGGATATGTGAAAATATTTGAAGTGATTAACACACGGAAGATTTGTGGATTTTGTGATAAATCATCAGCCGTTTATCATCATGGTATCGAGAGAACATTGATCACCGGATATTAAAAATACAATTCATCAGGCGTATGGCGAATTTGGGAATATTTTTACAAATATCAATGATTTAGTAGACAGATTATCCGGAAAATTCGTCAGAAACCAATATCAACATGATTTTAGTAATGGATTTAGGCCTGCTTTTTCATCATCCATTATCGTTTTGCTTGTCTGTAAACCATAAGGTACCTTTCATACTGACAACCCAATAAGCATACTAAAAAAGACATATTATTAAATAATTATTAAAGCTATTGTCAAAATTGTCGAAGAAAAATTAAAAGGAATTCAAGAAAGAAGTGAGAAGAGACAAAAAGACAAATGGACATGGTTCAACAATATTTTTTGAGAAAGGTATCTGGAACACTTTCACAAAGGTACTTCCTATTATTTCATAGGAAATGCAAAACAAAAATAACGACATTAAGACATGATTTACAACAATTATTATTTTAGAGTAGGAAACAGGTGAAACTTTTCATTTTATCGATTAGAGACAAATGAATGGAACATACTTTTCTATCAAACTGCGCTTCATGTAATCGAACCTGTGAGACAGGGGTAGGAGCCATTTACAAACATCCAGGTATGCAGTAAGTCCTTAACTAATGAAAGATGATACCAAATCCCTATTTATCGAGCAATAAAGTATTTTATTTTGATATTAACCAGAAAAACGAACCTGATGATATTGGAAAAGGCAAAAAGTTATATTGAATATAGTAAAGAGCCTATAAGATCAAATACTACTGCTGAAAGATAGGATGGTATATTTATCACGGTTCCGTACCAGCCTTCCATTTAACATTGGGTAGCCGTCAAAGTGTCTTTATTGAATCAATGTTATATAACTTGAAAGATTAATTTATTGATCAATGTAACAAGCACGTCAAAGTCATTTGAGAAACATGTATAATGTTATAACGCAGCAGCGAATTTATTGTGATGAAGAAGTTACACTCAACCAGATTTATTATTGAACATTTTCATGAAAGGTTCCTCATTGTTTTCATAACCAAACAGCAAATTGCAAGTTGATCAATGTTTCTACTTAACATTTTGTTTAAAACTTTGACGTGAAATCTAATATCAATCAAGTGAAAAAAGTGATTTCCACAATGTTCGGATAAGTTGTTTATAAAAAAAAACAATTTTTATCACCGACAACATAATTTTTTTCAATCAAATTTCTTTCTGAAGAATAAAAATCGATTCGTGTTTTGAAGTGTTAGACAGTGACCTCGGCTTGAATTTGATTCAACGTTAACATTTGCAAGATAAATATTGACATGGGTTAACATATTGGGGAAGACATTTTGTATATGTTATTACTCCAATTAATAATATAATGCATCCAACTTTGGAAAATTACAAAATCCTATTTATACATTGTCTGTTCTCATTATCCATAAAATCGAGTCTCATCTCCCACGAAGTTGCAAATGAGGTATAAAAGAAAGCCTACCCTAAGTAGATATTCCGATTTTATTTTTCGACTATGGCTTCACAAGGACCGTAATAAAACTATTTAATTAGTTAAAAGCAGGAGCGTGTGAGTGACTGACTGGAAAATGCGGTGCCATTTTAAACGTACGGCCGCCTAATCCTGCTTTAACGAGTTTTGGCCCGCTTCGGTCCGTTCCTGCTACTTCTGGAAGCAATGAACATAAGGATCCAGAGGAAAAGCCTGGAAAGGTTATTTCCTTTTTCACTTATAAAGTCGCTTGGAGATGCTTTCGATGCCAGCTCCTGATTAATCTTACTTCTTCATTTAATTGCACGTTTATACACTCAAATATATTCTATTCTGGACATAATTAACTAACTGTATCATACACTCAAATTCTTCTTTTCACTTGATCAGTATAATGGATATATTTTGACGACCATGTGATTATGTAACGTAGATTATCAGTTGCTCAACTCTATTTCAAGACGGCAATCAAAGTACGTCCATGTCGGCAATGGAGTTTCTAACTAGCAACGAAGTGATTTGAATCAGGATTACAATGGAGAAAACGGGTAAGATGAAACCAAAGGAAAAACAAGAAAACTAACTGATCCACGTATAAAAGCCCATAACTCAATCCAGATGACTATGAATGGGGAACTTTGCCCAAATATTGTTTTTTCAGAAATTCAACGATTATTTTGAGTTCTTCTGTTCATACAAAAGAAGATGGAGATTGTCTGATCATTTTTATTCTCTTTTTTTCCACATTTTCAAGGTGTCTTATGATGTCAAGCGATATTTTTATCATATTATTTTAGACACGCCGCACAAGGGCGGTTCCACAATTTGATGTTCTTGTTTATTGGAAAAACTCATTCAAATGAACTCTATCGTTCTCAAAATAATTTTATCCTTAAAGACAATTCGCCAAAGATACAAAGATACGGAAGCGCTGGAGAACCAGCATGTATTTTTTTTTTAATTCAACCGGTTGACTTACACACTCAACTGAAAAACTTAGGGCCGATATTTCAATGTCACCTCGAGTGACATTTTAGCTTAGGTATTACTGATTACTGATTACTGAAGTACAGGCGCTACGAGTTTCGAGCTGTTGGCCCCGACACCGCAGCCTCTAGTTGGGCTTATTGTATCTTCTCTGTGCCTGTCTCTCAGTCGAAGAGCTCCATTGCCCGAATAAGGTTTATGACTCGTTCTACTGTAACCTGTCCGTCCTTTGAGGAGTGGTTGTGAATTCCCCATTATCTCTTCTCCAGTACGCCAGCGCTTCACATTCGAATACAATGTGGGAGGCTGTTTCCGCCTCCTCGTTGCACAGCCTACATATGGGTTCCTCGTTGAAAAGACCCATAATATGCATGTGTTTCCTTAGAGTGCAGTGTCCAGTTAATATACCTGTTACTTTCCTAAGCTGATTCCTGCTGAGTTTCAGTAGGCTTCCAGAAAATGATGATTCGATCTCGTCTGCCATCATTAATTTACTGTGTTTCAGACCTGGTGATTGGCACCATCTAGCTTTCTGTTGTTTTTTGGACCAACAGTTCAGCCAACCTCTCACAGAGGATTTTGTAATACCAATAGCAGGTTCTGGACCCAGAAGTGGTGTGTTTGCAGCTGTGCGTGCTAGTAGATCCGCCCGCTCGTTCCCAGCTATCCCTGTGTGTCCTGGTATCCATCCAAGAGTGACATCGTTAGATACTCCCAGTGTGACAAGGTTTTGCTGACAGTCCATGACTTGTTTGGATTTGGTTTTGATTGCAGCTTGGCTGTCACTAAGGATAAGGATTTTGCTTCCTCTGTAGCCTCTCCTGAGATTCTCTTGCACGCATACGTTTATTGCATGTACTTCTGCCTGGAAAACTGTAGCGTACATCCCGAGTGGTTCACATGTTTCCCACTTTGGATTTTCACCTACGATTCCGGCACCAGTTCCCCGGCTTGTTTTGGAGCCGTCTGTGTACCATATTGCCCCATTAGCCATCCGGAGTTGTTTCACCGTTTCCTCTTCCCATATTAGCTTGGTCTTGGGAGAAGTGCTAAAGTTGATATTTTTCAACATGATATCACTCCTCATTGTTACTAAGTTGTTCGTGACTGTGCTGGTTATCTTAGTGTGTCCTTGGGAGTTTGAGTGGCTCCAGTTTCCGGTGTTGCTAGGTATATATGCTCCCATTCTTGCTTCCATTTTGATATAGATATCTAAAGGAGGTAGGTTAAGCATGGCCTCCATGGCAAGTGTTGGAGTAGTTTTCATGGCTCCCGTTACACAGAGACATTCTAGCCTCTGAACTTTTGCAAGTTCCGTGGCTGCTTGTCGCTGCTCGATTTTTGGCCACCGGACAACAGAGCTATAAGCAAGGGTGGGTCTTACCACGGTACAGTAGAGCCAGTGTACCATGCGCGGATTTATGCCCCAATTCTTTCCTATCGCTCTTTTGGTTGCCATTATTGTGGCTTTACCTCGATTCACTATTTTCTGTAGGTGTGAATTCCATGTGAGTTTGTCATCCAGGATGATGCCTAGGTATTTAACTTCTCTATCCACCTGCAGTTCTTGTCCAAAGAACATGGGTTTGAATAATTCCGCTGTCTTCCTCTTTCTCGTAAAGCTGACCAGGGAGGTTTTCTCAGGATTGACCTTCAGGTTCACCTTCCTGCAACAATCTTCTACGATTGTCAGAGCTGTCTGCATCGGTTCTGATATTGTCTTGGTGTGTTTTTCAGTGATAAGTATTGCTACGTCATCGGCATTGCCTTGGGCGTAGAAACCTTTGCTGTTTAACTCTACCAGTAGTTCATCTGCGACTAGGTTTCAGAGGAGAGGGGACAAGACTCCACCCTGGGGGCAGCCTTTAGCTGCCTCTATAGTTACAGTTTTGTCAAGCATAGTTGCTTGAATTCTCCTACCTTTCAGCATGTTTCTTATCCAGCTACAAACTGTGACTTTAATTCCACGCCGATTGATTGCGGTGGTCATTGAATCGAAGGAGGTGTGATCAAATGCTCCTTCTATATCAAGGAATGCAGCTAGGGCAACTCCTTGGTTGTTCAGTGGTCGCTCTATTTTATGAACAAGTTCATGCAGAGCAGTTTCACATGATTTACCAGGTTGATAGGCGTTTTGGTTTTTGTGTAGTGGCCTCTCTATAGGGGAGGTCTTCCTAATGAGTAGAAAGGAAGAAAGATTTATTGGTCTGAATGCCTTGGGCTGAGAGCTATCTTTCCCGGGTTTCGGTATAAAGACTACTCGTGAGAGTTTCCATATCATGGGTATGTGTTCCGTTGCCAGGCTTGCTCTGAATAGTTGGCAAAGCATCGATATGAGTTGGGCTTCGCCCTGCTGCAGGTATGCCGGTATTATTTCATCGCATCCAGGTGCTTTGTATGGTTCGAATGAGTTTATGGCCCATTCGATTCTATTTGGTGTCACAATCTGTCGGGCTATGACCCAATCATCTCTTGATCCTCTCATCCGGAGGATCTCAGGAGATAGGGAGTTGGTTCCCTGTTGCGAGTTGATTATGGTCGAGTCTGGAAAGTGTGCCCTGAGTAGTGTCTCAATGGTTTCTTCGCCATTTTTCGTGTATTCCCCATTTGGTTTCTCTAGTGTTTCCATTGGTGGAAGGGGATCTTTAGCTAGGATTCTCTGGAGGCGTGCGCCTTCCGAGGTTTTTTCGACCTCAGTGCAAAACTTCCTCCAGGAGTTCCTCTTAGCTTCCCTTACTTCTTCGTTGTATTTCGTCAGAGTATGGTGGTATTCATCCCATTAACCGCTTTTCTTGGCCACATTGAAGAGTCTGCGTGTTTCCCCCTTCATCTTGTCAATTTTCTCGTTCCACCAGGTTGTGTCCTCGCATGAGAAACGCCGGATTAGCGGACAGCTTTGATGGTATGAGAAGATTATGGCGTTTAGTAGTTGTTCCGCTACCACCTCAACATCAAATCTGTTACGCATACGTTCCTTGATCCCGCTCAACCCCGCCTCCAGCTCTTCCCGGTATTCAGTCCAGTTTGTTTTGCGTGGGTTGCAGTACATTTCTGACGGCTTGTCAATACTATTGATTTCCATCAGTATATACCTATGGTCCGACAGGGATGGTTCATCGGATACGCGCCACCGCTGGATATCGGGATTGATACGCGAGGTGGACAGAGTGACATCAATAACTTCCGACCGTATGTGGTTTGCAAAAGTAGGCTTGTTGCCCTTGTTTAGAATCTCCAAATCATGGGTTATAATAAGATCCAATAAAGACTCACCTCTTTTGTTGATATCGCTGCTTCCCCAGATGGTGTGATGCGAATTGGCGTCCATACCTATTATACACTGTAGGTTTCTCTGCCCACAGTGATTCACGAGTTTCTCCAGGTCTTCCGATGGTGGGGGTCTGGGTGCATCGTAGGGAAGGTAAACCGAGGCTATTATGATGTCCTTCTGGGTTCCTTCCTCTTTGAAGCTTAGTTGGTTGGCTACTTGATCCCTGGATTTCAGTTCTTTAATATTGAGAGCCTGCACCGTTTCTCACGTATATGCAAGCTCTCACATTACCTGTTGATTGCTCCTTGTAAAAGATCTTACCTCCAGTGTTTCCTAGACCGGCTATTTTTCCCTTCGTTATCCAGGGTTCTTGGATGATGGCCAGGTCTATGTTTTTCTTTGCCAGCTGTTGGCAAAGGGCAGCAGATGCTCCCTTACTGTGCTGAAGGTTTATTTGTATTACCCTCAGCATCGGGAGCCTCCTTCTATAGAAGTCTGAAGGTTAGCTGCATTAACCCAAAGTAGGCCCGGAGATTCCGGTTTTGCAGCTCCTTCAGAGATCTGCTGTCAAGACCGACAATGAGTGTCATGCCCTCATTGTCCGTCTTGTGGCTGATTATTCTCCAGTCCTCGGTCTTCAGCCCCATGTTCTGGGTTTTGAGGAACTGGAGAGCTTGTGCCGGTTCCTTGATTCCCGCGGATTTTGTCGGTATCCAGACAGCAGCCCTCACGACTGGCACCACTCTGTGTGCCAGGCCAATCCGAAGACTGGTTCCCTCGTAGGGTCTGAAGCCTGGAACCACCCGCAGCAGCCAAGTCTAGGCAGCTTCATT
The DNA here is from genome assembly GCA_958502075.1 of Orchestes rusci. NCBI lineage: Eukaryota > Metazoa > Arthropoda > Insecta > Coleoptera > Curculionidae > Orchestes > Orchestes rusci. The sequence continues at coordinate 20,878,402 of OY293305.1, read as the reverse complement.
GGCGCAAGTGATATAAATCACCCCACCTCTGGAGCTGCTGTTCTTGAACTGAGGACCAGTTCCGGGTTCGCATTTGAACACTTCCCGGAGAAGAGACTGTTGTAGGCCTTTACACTGCTCCTCAGTGAAGGTTTCATCCGGATATTTTTCGGATATGATGGCCATTCTAAGCCCGGCTAGGGATCCGCTGTAAGTTTCCCCAGTTGATGTACTGGGTGTTACTTCAGCATCCCCCTGCCGTGACCTTTATTTGGCGCTTTTTTCTGGGGTTGGTGTGTTGCCCTCAGAGCGATTCCTCTTTGCAAAGGATTTGTTTGCAGGGGTCCTAGGTTTACCTGATACTACAGGCTCTGAGGCCCGAGCATCAGGTTTCCTAGTGTTCCCTGAACTATTTGGAAGGGTTCTATTCCCGGGATTCCTATTTGTCCTTGGTTTACGAGGCCGTATAGGCTCTCCCTTGGCTTTAGCCCTCTCAATCGCAAGCTTCCTTCGCTGGGCTCCGGAAAGCTTTGCCATTTTGTTCAGGCTGATGTTGCCAACGCCTGTACTAATGGCAGATACACCGGCACCGGGGATTGCATCACTGCTTCCCTGGTTACCCGGGTTTGGTTCATGAGGAGTTACATCGAGGTTTGGTTGTTCCTCGGATGCCAGAACGTGTGATTGGCCCTCCCCAAAATCCGTGGGGACCACCCGGTCGGAACCAACGGTGAGATTGCAACTCACTTGGGGTACAAAGTCCTCAGGTTTGTCACACATCGTTCTAAGGTGCTGGTTTTGGTCCACCCCGGGGTATTTAATTTCCCCGGTACCTCCCATATCTGGGAGGCATTCCCCTATCCGCCACCTGGGGAGGCGCCCGATGGGGGACCAGCAACCCCACACGGGAAGCTTAGGTATACTTGAAGTTGATATGAATTTCAAAATTGGCCACCGAAAGTGCCGTTTTTTAATTGCTCCACTCCTTTCATCCAACTACGGATCTAATGTGCGTGTCGCAATTGAAACACGGCACTCACGGGAGACAAATTCAAAGTCCAAAATAACCGTTAAGTGTACCTTAATCTTAAATGGACATTGAAATATCGGCCCTCAATGCTCAACTGGTTGACTTAATAAACTCAATCGGTTGACTTTATAATCTCAACCGGTTGACTTTATAAGCTCAAACGGTTGACTATATTGGGGTATTCCCACATTACTCCAAGTGGTCAACGCACCACCTCTAATTTTCACATACACACGTTAAACATGTCCTATACTTGATATCTTTTTTCAAAATAAACTATCAAGCTAATCAAGGAGTTGAATAGATAAAATCATAAAAAGAAAGAGGCTTTGAGGTTTTGACAGTTTGGGGGCGATGTCCGACCTTAAAAAGTATGTCATAATAGTTATTACTTTTTATTTTGATCAATCCATCAATCCTGTGAAAAGTCAAAATCAGACTAAATCTTGCTTTATTGCCATGAACTCATAGATTTGTTGAAAAAGCAAATAATTCTAATGCGGGTATCAAAGAATAATAATATAGACTATAAGATACAGACCAAATAGACATTATAGGGAAAAAATAAATATATGTAGGTTATATGAACATCGCAGCAGGACAGTTTGCATAAAAATGCGAATCAAACCAACAATAAATACAGAGGTTTCAATAACAGCCTGAAAATACAATATACCGGGTTCGCCAGGATAAGTGACCTATTAGAATATATCGGGAAAAAAAGCGATTGGGATTCTGAAAAATTTGTAGGGAGAGATTTTCGGCGTTGCGCTTTTCTAATGAAATAATAGTGACGTTGCGCGACCTCCGGTTATACCGGAAGTAGGTGTCATCTCGCTTGTTTCAAATGGAACACCCTATATATAATCACATTTTTGGATTCTACGTGAAATTCTGGGCAGAGTTGATGCATAATGTCCTATACCTAAGGATAAGCGTTTTTGAAATATTTGAGTTTTCATGTCAAAAATTACGTTTGTATAAACCTACAAACGTCATTTCCTAATTGAATGTAAATTTTTCGTGAAGGCCTTTATTGTTTGATTTCCATTGGATTTCTTGTTTAAAGGGATCTCCTTCGAAAGATTTTTCAAAATATTTTGATAACCATTATAACAAGATGGCCCAAATATAAGATCAAAAATAAAATCAAGAAAACTGCCAAAAATATTTTTTTTCAAATTCATAGCCCCAATTTTTATAATTTTATCTTATTGAGCATTGAAAATAAGAGTGAGTTTATATAATGATGTTCATTCCAAAAATTCAAAAAAATAAATAAAACTAAGAATTTTTGGAATTGACAATCTTATAAAATCTCTCTCTCTAATTTTTGGACCACCTTGTTATGATAGTTATCAAAATATTGTGAGAAATCTCTTAAAGTAGGTCTTTTAGTAGTAGGTGATAATATATAGGGTGTTTCATTTGAAATAAGCGAGTCGACACCTACTTCCTGTAAGACCGGAAGTCACGCAACGTCACTATCACTTCATTTGAAAAGAGCATCTTCGAAAATCTCTCTCTACAAATTTTCAGAATCCCAATCGCTTTATTTCCCGAAATATTCTAATAGGTCACTCACCTTGGCAAACCCTGTATAGCTAGAGCTATGACATAATAGAAATGTACATATCAGTCTTAAACATTTATCAAGAAAGAAAACCAGCCATGCACTGGTTAGAAGAGAAAAAACAACAGTAGAACATCCTTTCTTCTCTATTATACTGTGAGGAAATACGAAAGCAAAAAAATAGAGAGAGAAAAGGAAGCCAGGTAGGAGAAAAAAGAATAAAGTTGACATTTGCCTATAATCATGATCAAAATACTTTGAATATCAATAATAATTTGAATTGGCATATATCGATCCAGCCAAATTAAAAATAGCCATTTGCCATAAAAAATATAATCTTTTTTAGGTTTGAAAATGTGTCGGGATTCGGGAGTTACAATGATGTAACATTGGAAAAAGTTCATTTTGATCCATCCCTTTCATCAACGCCAGGAAAAACAATATCAAACATAATATTTAGAAAAACTATGTATTTAGGTACCTGTACGGGGAGAAATTAGACGGACATGCGAGAGGCCTACGTTCAGCAGTGGACTTCAGAGGCTATTTGATGATGATGATGACTGAGTGTCCGAAAAGTCATGGAGTGTCAGTGATATCGATTATCAGCAAACAAACTTTAGTTTTCGCTTGCGCAATGTTTGATATTGATAGGTTTTATTGTTTACTAATAGACTTTTTTCCAGGTAATATAGAAGATCCGGTATATAATCACTTGTTTAATTGTTTTTTCGTATAAAAAGCGAACAAAACAGTCGAAATGCCCAGGAATGTGTTAACTAAATCACATCACGCTGACCGGAAAATCTGCGACAGTCAAACGTCCTTCTAAGGAAGGTTCACTGACCACCCCGCGGTAGTTTTTTTTACAATGGTATACCTTAGCTGAAATTTCACTTAAGGTGGCATTGAAATCGACCTTTAGAATTGTGAAACTTGGAATTTCTCAAGGGATGCAAAGCATCACTCGCATCAATGCATGCTACGCCCATGATAGTCAATTGTTAACAGCGATACGATCCTTTTTGTGACACATTATATTATATTGTCTAAAATGCTTATTAGGTAATTTTGTTTTATGTTGATAATATGAGCTGTTCGCGAAGAGAGTTATCGTCGGCGGGATATTCAAATTTTATTCTAGTCTAGAAATGCAAAAATGATGACCATTGGCGTGCAATATTTATAGTCAATTATTAAATTTTCTTTGCATTAATTCGAAGAAAAAATTACAAAAAAAAGTACTGGTCGTCTGAAATCCAAGGTATCGATCACAAATGTAGGTAACGGGAAAATGCAAAATTCGTGAATATAAACAAACTTCTCAAATGGAAACGTTTGACATGACTAATAATGAATGTGCGGGTGTGAAGCGTGTGATATTCCTTACCGCTTTTCTTTCAGTACGTTGATAATTAAGTTCCTTTGGACGCTCAGTTGTAACAGGTGAATTTTACTTATATGCCACTCATAAAAGAAGCTAGAGACCCAACGCCTCAACGTGCTTCTGAGTTCTCGCGTGCGCAAATGTCTATAATTATCGGCTGCCGACAATGTTGCGAAGTCACAGAAAAACAAAAACTTGCACGAAAATAAAATTGGAAAAGTGCTCGGAAACCTTTCTCTCAATTCGTGACAACACTTGTTTACTTCTGAAAAGAACTAATTTCTATTTTTAAAAAGCCACAGAAACTCATAAACACAAAACTTCTCCAATTGTCGACAACAATACAAAAGTTATGTTTAAAAGTAGATCAGGGCCCGTATTTTCGTTCTCCAAAATGCTCAGCCCTTTCAAAGCGCATGGCATTCGACAGGCATGTCACCTGACAGAACAACAAATTTTTGTTAGTTATAGACTGAAAAATATGCATAGGTTGTATTTGTCGAGGACATAGTTTTTAGACATTATGAAATAAACGTTTTTGAAAAATAGTAGTATGCATTTTTTCAGAATAACTTTTGATATACCATGTGATAAATATTTGAATTATATTTTCGAACGTGGTATAAATCCTATTTTATCCAATAGATGGCTCCACCGTATGCAATAAAAACAGATTTCTTCACGTGTTTGAGAAAAAAAAGTCAAAAGTACGAGGACTTCCCGTTGTAGTGCGCTGGCGAATTTCATTTCAAACTATTGTATGGGAGTTTCCTATATATTTTGGGTAATATGTGTTTCCGATAAGAAAAATGGACCTTAAACTCTCTGTTAAAGGATTTTTGGATGCATGCAATGGATCAACTCCTTTCAAGGACAATATACCAGGAGACCGATGGTACCAGTAATTGATGAAAAGGCGTTCAGTAATAACAGAACGGGTTCCAGAGGCGTAACACCAGCCTCAGCAAATGTTTTGTTTAAGGAATATTTTTCTATTCTATTGGATCCAACCAGAATATACAATACTGACAAAACTTGCTTGCTGAATGTGCGGGTGTGAATTTCCTTACCGCTTTCCTTTCAATATGTTGATAATTAAGTTCATTTGGACGCTCAGATGTAACAGGTGAATTTTCACTTATGTGCCACTCATAAAAGAAGCTAGAGACCCAACGCCTCAACGTACTTCTGAGTTCTCGCGTGAGCAAATGTCGATAATTATCGGCTGCCGACAGTGTTGCGGAGTCGCAGAAAAATAAAAACTGGGACGAAGATAAAATTGGAAAAGTGCTCGGAAACCTTCCTCTCAATTCGTGACAATACTTGTTGAACACAACTAATTTTGATTTTTAAAAAGCCGCAGAAACTCATAAACACAAAACTTCTCCAATTGTCGACAACAATAAAAAAGTTAGGTTCGAAAGTTGATCCTGGTGGCTCTCATGTAATGTTTGCGATGTTAGCCAAAACATGATTTTTCAAACAATTGCAATCCATAGGTGAGCTGACCGTATTTCTCTTGGTCTTGGTATTGGTCTCGATAAATCAAGACCAAGACAAGACTAGTCAGTCTTAGTCTTGGTCTCGGTCTTGCGAAAAATATATGCCAAGTTTTAAAACAAACATAAAAATAAACAGTGCGGCTCAAAAACTTTTGAACCGTTTAATATATGGGAGCAAAATTTGGCTGCAAAGTTTATCATGTGAAGCCGTTCTGCATTTTTTGACATAATTTTGACAACTGAAAATTTCAAAATTGCATTTTGAACGAAAGAAAAAATTTGAATGGAAAGGGAGGTTGAGTGGTACCCTATTTTGAAGGTCCTTTGACCCTGATTGCAACTGCCGAGTTTCAAGCCTCTGCTATCATTTCTGTTGACATGACATCGTGTCAGATTTTGTTTTTGTCACATTATCAATCCCACCCGCAAGAGTTGACTTCTCCAAACTAAGAGGATATGATGAGGTACAGAGAATCTTCAAAATAACCCAACCTACTACCCAATCTTTTTGATGAGGATGTTTCACCCATCAGGGTCAAAGGGCCTTCAAAAGATGGTATCACTCGACCCCCATTTCCATTTGATTTTTTCATTCAAAATGGCTTCCAGCTGTCATTTTGACATTTTGAGCTGTCACTACTATGTCCAAAAATGCAAAACGTCCTCACATATGGTGTGTCTAAATTTCGTCCGCATATATCAAACGGTTCAAAAGTAAGAAGGGGAGGACCTTTTAGAGCCGCACTGTATAGAATAACAATCCTAAAATAGATGTTTTCCATAAAACGTCAATGAGTTGATTTTTTTTTAAATCGCACTTCTGAACCGGAGAAAAAATTGAATTTTTATTGTAACAGCCCAAATAGTTTGGCCTCAGAGCAATAAAATATGCAAAACCATTGTCAATGAAGAGAAACGTATTTTAAATGCGGAAGACATTTTATTATTACCTGGGATAGCGGTACGATTTTAACAAGTCCTTCGCATTTTTGGAGCGTTTTTCTTCATTGTGAATGGTTTGGATATTTTATTGCCTATTGGACAAATTATACGGGATCTACTTAATATCAACCATGAGAACAAACCTTATCTGGGCATCCATGTCAAACAAAGGTTTCCAAAAAGCGTTAGATAGCTCATTTTGCATCTCATCCTATTCACAGTGAGTATATTTTGATTTCGATAACTAATAGTGCAAAGGTGTTATGTCCCCATTTTTCGAAATTGAGACAGACACCACTGGATTCCTTGATCACCAACCAAATGTAGTTCACATTAGTTCCAAGTCCAATTTATAATTAAAAAGCATGAAAATGGTGGTGAACCAAAATTTCTATGTCCCTGCAATTTTGTTTATCTGGCGCGTTTAGATGCTGTCCACATTTCCTTGTTGATTCTTATCTGATAGACAAGTGTTTTTGGAGTTTCGATGGTTATTTTTCAGATCACTGAGTGCTTTCTTTGGGACATGATTAGAATCAGGTGGTTACTTCTTTTTTCTTTTTTCATTCTTCAATTTTTTTTTTACATTCTTGAAATGTCTTCCCTGAACATTGAAGTATAGTTTGAGCCCCTAAAACAAACAAAAAACGATTTGTCTTATAGTTATGCAAGATACAAAACTTATTTTGCGTATCCCTACTAATCACAAAAATTGGACATGGCACCTTTGCGCTCTGAGGTATCGATTTGTTTGTGGGAGATGCGGGGTTTGTGTAAGTTGAAGGCGCTGCCATGTCTTTCGATCAACCGATTTTAGCACAGTCTACTAATTTAGAGAAAAGGTACAATTCCTTCTGAAAATGTTTTTTATACTTGTATATTCATCATAGCGTTGGTTCAATATTCAGTAACCCATTACTCATTATTTATATTCCATGTAGTAGTACATGTAGTTAGTACATTACTTGATGAATTTAGGGATATTCGTTCCAATGATTTGGCATCACTGGTCTATACCTATTGTGAATTGAAAAATTACAAGGAAACATTTTTTGAAGATTTGATTTACTTAAAAGACTTAGTAGAAGTAGATAGAGACATTTTTGAAGATCTTAATAAATATTTTGTCGATTTTTTTTTTCAAGACCAAGACCAAGACAAGACTCTTGTGGTAGAGTCTTCGTCTTGCGAAGATATTAAGGTCGTGAGCTTGGTCTTGGTCCCGGTCTTGTCACGAAGACCAAGACAAGACCAAGACTAGTCTTGTGGTCTCTCGAAGCCCTAGAAAGACATTTTCCGAAATACCCAAAAATATACCAAATAAATAAAAAGAAAACGCAAATTTCACTGTTTGTTTGAAAGCGGTGTGGAGCTGAATCATCCTCTCTCGAGAGAGAAAGTAATCACAGTCAATACGCCAGACGGAGAAGGATAATGTATTCTGTGACGTCGTGGATGTTGACGGTGATTAATGCATTTATAAAGTTCGAAGGTTGATTTTTAAAACATCAGTTGCATCAGTACTTATTAATCCTAATTTTTTTCATATTTCCAAAAAATGTGCAAATTGTCCATTAGACTTAATTTTATGCCAAACTTTGCTACTCACAAAATATTCAAGATACTGGTCAAGAGTTGGAAATCATGCGAATTGTGGTAAACGAAGCCATGGGTGCCGATAAGGGATTTGAATTTCTATGTTGGTTACAGATAAGTTGCTTCAGATACGCTGTTGAAAATAATAAAAACTTGGCAGAAGTCATTAGCAATAATCAAGCTGCAATGAACCGACACACAATAGTGATCCCGATGTTGATTATGGGAGATGTTCGTTCTGTTAATCAGACAAGATTATCCACTTGTGGAAGACGAAAGGAGTAGTTATCGAACACAAAAAAAAACATAGTTCACCTTTATCCAGAGGAACTATATTATGGTATGTTTGGGTGGACGATAGCGAGAAATGCAAATGTTAAGGGTGTTTTTTCTAGAGGTGAAAACTTTGAGATGAAATAAACCCATGCTCACCCGGATTCCGGATAAAGCGCAATCAATGACCAAGTTTCATCAGTTTTCAGCAGAAATTAGTGGTAATGGAGGCAATGTTGGCTCCCACTGACCTCCAAGGTCGTGTGATATGACACTCATGGACTACTTTCTGTGGAGAACTGTGAAGTCGCTAGTGTATGCTGATAAGCTGATCGTTATGGGTCATGCTGTTGGAAAAGTGTTGGAAAATTGGACTTCCAGATTGCGCTTTATACGGACCAGCCGCGACGCCCATATAGCCCAAGCCCAAATCAGATTTAAACACTAATGGCATAACATTATCTTCACAATAAAGCCAATACCATGGACATTAACATGAGTTGCATGGAGTTTATTTCAGTACAGAGTTCTTAACTCTTGAAAAACACACTTCATATTTGCATTTTCCGCTATCACCAATGATTGCTTCTAGTGGATTCCGCTCAACGAGCATATCGCTGTTCAATCAAGATATATTTCCCGATTACATGTCATTGTTTCAGCCGAGTACTACCACAGATATTTCTAGTGCTGACGAAGGTCATAACAAACAGGGCAATCTTGATACACCTTCTCCCTCTGGTGATCCACAAGAAGTTCTTGCATGATCAGGATGTTGAAGCGGAAGAAAACAGTACGGTCATCCGTGTATTGAAATTTTATTTTCATTTATGTTCTTCCCAAATGATATTTGAACCAATGTCGATCTTTTGATAAAAATTGGTGGTAACTTATCTAGCGAAATTCGAATTTGACCTTAGTTTGGCTCTAGCTTGTAGAGGGCGCTACCTACACGTATTTTACCTGTTATGAACAGCCACAACTTTTTTGTGCAAACCTGTATTATACTTTTAAGCAGAAAGACAGACTTCTCCATCATTTTTACGCAAAAAATGTATACTTGTTGGAAGTCGCTACTTGCAACCATTCTCAAAATATTTGAATTTGAAATAATTATCACATGGGGTTTTTGAAATTATGGCGAAGGTAACCTGCTAGAAATTATGGCATATTAGCGCCTCGATTAGTGCCCTTTACACGTTAGAGCCATACAGACATCAAATTCGAATTTCGCATGATACAAAAACCCAATTTTCATGAAAGGATCGACATTAGTTCAAATATTATCTAGGAAAAATAAAAATAAAATAAAATTTCAACACCCTGTAGCTCTGTAACGGAGCATTTCCGGATACATGTTCATGGGAAGTCTTGTTCTTATTTTGGAGCGGGGAAACTCATCTTCAATGTTTCCGCAATATTGATGAAACACCCTGTATATCATGGCAATTTCTGGCGGAGTATACCTTCTGATTTCAAATTATCGTGTTAGGTGATCTAGTGAAAGGGTGAATTTAGACCATCTAGTAGGTACAGAAAACAAGTACAAAGAATAGTAGGAATATCAGAACCAGCACATTATTTTACTAATCATTTGAATATAAACGTCGCTTTTATAAATGCCTACTATTTTCGGAAATCTGTTAAACGGAAAACGAGCCATCCGATTTCCAAGATATTAGATTCCACCTTGAACCTAAGCAATACATTAACAGTTTCCGAGTGCCTGGAAGTCAATAGAATCGAAAGATTTATATCTCTTGCGCTTCGTGGAAAACAAATGGCCCAAATAATCGATACTGATATCGGAAAGGAGGAAGATTTATGTTTGACACATGACTTTTGAGTAAGACAAAATGAGGTGGCCGTGATGCATGGTTACCGTCTGTACTGTGATAAACATACATAAAGGGATTAATGTCCACTATATAGGGTGGGAATTAATCCCTAGTTTAGCCATGCATGAAACCCATACAATGCTCTATCTTTTGGATATTTATGGCGCAGAATGGAAATTAATAAATGTTATGAAAACTGACCAGTTGTGATCCTAATATCGTTTTTGATATTGCAAACTGAGACAGTCTCGTAACAAAAGAAGACCTTTCATGTTGCGATAGTTATAAACAAAGAAATGTTGAAGAAAACGCGAAGAACATTTTTCATAAAGTTGAAGTGCGTCAGACAGTTTATGGTTTCGATAGATAAATAAATAAGGCTCCGGTATTCAGACTGATACTATAACGGATACATCATTTTACAATCTTACTGTTATTTTTGCTTAGTTTGTCTGTTTCTTTTAGGTTTGGTTCAAGACAATCCCCATTCATAATAATAGACATTCGCATCCGATATCCATAGATCCAATACATTTTTTAAAACAATACATTGCTAAGAGCAAACATTTGTACAACTCCCCTACATTTCTATTAGTAGAATTTGATTGCATTGTAATCTGCACAGAGCAGTAATCCGCAGGGAGACTGAAGAGAGGAACGTGAAATGATAGTGTCGGATAAGGGCATGGTGGATGTCCAAGAAAGCGTATGATTCGATTAGTAAACTTTGCGTATAATTGGAATATTACGAAAAGTCGTCAAGAATTGAATTTTTATAGCTTTATTAAGCAGATGGAATGAGGTTTGTTGCATAAGAGATTTCCCGATTCTGTTCTATCTATTGATCTTTCACATAATACCAAAGAGTTTGTCAAGAAATCTCAGATTCAAGCTCAACAAATCGATGATCATTTCTAATAGTGATCATCAATCTAACTGTTGAGTAGATAATATACCTATATGAATATTCAATTCATAATCTTGATAGAGTAGGTATTGACAACATTTGGTTGATAATGGTTATTTGCTCAAATTAGATATACATAATCGGTTTAAGAGAGGTTGACTTATTGTTTCAAACCGTACGATTTTTGTCAAGAGCTCACGATGCACCACACCATTGTCATCGTAGACCAAAACTTCCATATACCCGAACAAAGCTTGTTTTTTTTTAGTGTTGGTTCTTCTGATCGCTTCTGTTTGGTTGATTAGGCTCTGGTTTTGACGTCATAACAAAATACCCAAGGGCGTACTGATCTGGAAAAGGTTCAAAAAAGACACTTTGGATAGTACATTTTTTCTCATTAGATTCAACATTTTTCATAATAATCTAACTTGTTATTGCAGTTTGCAGTATCCTAAAAATTTTTGTTTGATATTGTCGCCACTTTGGATGTTATTTTTTATGTCCCATGAAATTTTACGGCTGCCCGGCCTGTGTCTGACCGTTTTGAGCAAATCCTGACATCATTCAACACCTCTTGAGTGATGCTTGTATCACTGTTCTTTTGGTTAAAATTTAGTAATACTGGAAAAAACTTTGATGCTACACGTCACCTGTCAAAACATGGTAAAACATTTCACGGCATGAGTGCACTAGGATGCTGATATATTTCGCAACTTCCAAATAGACTATGTAGTGATTCGACTATTCTCTATAATAATTTTTTTTCACGAGCGGGAACAAAGTAACCACTTTGCACACTCATTCGCGTGTGTAAACTGTGAAGAAACCTTCTCCCGCACTAGTGTGGAATTTTTTTTTCCCACACTCAATTGTCAACTCAAATAACTACTAACCAATTTGTTGTTTTGAACTTTGTTTCCATACCAGCCAAACTGTAGATAATGCACTTTGTAATGCACAAAATAATGTTTTTTTTACTGTTCCCTTTTCAGTCAAAATGAAACACATTTTTTTTTGCGTTAAAAACGCATTCGCCAGTAACGTAAACAAATATTGATAATGACGACTTTCAATCGGCATTCGTGAGAATCGTGAGTTATCTTAAAAGTATGAACAATTAAACGGAGACTGACTGATCTTAAGCGATTGACGCAGCTGTCTAGAGTGTCATGTCAAATTAAAACAGTGTTGCCAATAGTAGGGAATAAGGCGACAAAATAGAAAATTTTATGAACAGTGATCGGACATGCCCTTGCATTTCAAATATAAAATAAATTAATTATGATTCTGATTATACTCATATTATCCAATTTCCAGCTACCGCCACAAACTGTTCTTTCAATATTAATATTGTTAACCAAAAATAATCATTATTCTCAAGTTGTTCTATGTTTTTATGTGAGTTCAAATAATATATTATCTAAAGTTTTTCATGTCTAATCTGTGAACGCTCATAGAAAAAATATTGTTCCTAAAACGTTCGCAAAGTGTCCTTCCCTCGGTCCTTCCCGTCCTTAAAGCATATCCGAACTCCACTTCACGTCGTTCGTCTAACTGCTTTTGCGTGCGGGAAAGCATCACTTTGCGAACTTGTTAGGAAAATAACTATTTTCATTGCTTCAACTTTTGCTTTGATTGAATTCATTTTTCAGTTTAGAACTGGTCCGTAACAACCTGCGAAAAGAGCTAATATTCATTTTCTTTTGAATTTCATAAGCTTTGTATTGAAATTATTATGTTGTATTAGCTATAACAGGGTGTCCCATAACTTATCCGCCATGCAGCAGCAGGTGATAATATAAATGAAAATCAGAAGATTTATTACATGTGGTTGCAAATCATCTTCATCATCATCATCATCACTCAGCCTAGCTGCGTCCACTGCTCGACATAGGCCTCCCGTAGTTCAATCCAACGTTTTCGATGCTGTGCTGCATTCATCCAATTTGGCTCTATTCTTATGATATCGTCGGTCCGTCTTGTTGGTGAGCGACCTCTGTTCCGAAAGGCTTTCTGTCGCGGTCTCCACTCCAGAATTAGCTTGATCCATCGACCGTCTGTCATTCTTGCCACGTGCCCAGCCCAGTTCCACTTTGACGTTGTTATGCGTTCAATTGCATCGGTTACTCCAGACATTTGGCGAAGTCTGATATAAGAGACCCTGTCCCTCAATGATATGCGCAGCATTGCTCTTCCCATGGCTCTCTGTGCTATGCGAATTTTATTTATGGTCTTCTTTGTAAGTGTTAAAGTTTCTGCTCCATACGTTAGCACAGGGAGTACACACTGGTAGAAGACCTTTCTCTTAAGAAAGGTTGGAATGTCCGACTTTAGAATGTTGCTTAGCTTTCCAAAGGCTGCGCAACTTAAGCCGATTCTTCGCGTTATCTCCCGGGTTTGATTGTCTCTGCCTATGAGAATTTCATGTCCCAGATATTTATATGAGACTACTTCTTCGATTTGATTTGAGCCCACGGAAATTTGTTCGCTCAGTACCAAGTTTGTCATAAACTGGGTCTTACTGGAATTGATTTCTGAACCTGCCGTTTCCGAAGCAGCATTCAATCGCCCAAGCATCTCCCTCGCCTCATCAACTCTATCTGTGATCAAGACAATATCGTCCGCAAATCTCAGGTGGTTTAGTCTCTCCCCATTGATGTTTAATCCCATTTTCTCAAAATCGATCTTTTTAAACATGTACTCCAATAGGGTCGTAAAAAGTTTAGGAGATACGACAACACCTTGTCTCACACCTCGTTCAATGAGAAAGTCTTTCTTCCGTATAGTCAAGCAGTTTTATGCAAGCCTTGGCTTTTTCATAGACGTTTTTAATGATATTAATGTATCTGTAGTCTATACGGCATTCTGTTAGTGCGTACAGCATTTGTTGTTGATTTACCATATCAAACGCCTTTTCATAATCAACAAAGACGAGAACCAGGGCTTTATTGTATTTAGTACATTTTTTGATAAGAGCCTTGATGACTTGGATATGGTCGTTGGTGCCAAATCTCAATTGGAAATCGGCTTGTTCGCGTGTCTGGTAGAAGTCCAATTTATTTGTGATTCGCTTGGTAATTATTCGCATGAACAACTTGTACAGATGGAAGAGCAGGCTGATGGGATGCTGGAGTTTTCCAGGTTTGTTATATCACCTTTCTTGTGCATGATTATTATTACTGCTCGGTCCCACTGTGAAGGTGTGGTTCTACTGGTCAGGCATGCATCATAGAGCTTGCAGAGCATTTGATGCAGTACAGTCCCGCCCAGTTTTATAGCTTCTATTTCAATCTGATAGTTGCCAGCTGCTTTGTTGTTTTTCATTCCACGCAGGGCTGTTCTCACTTCGTCAAGAGTCACGTCTGGGATATCTTCAGATCCTTGGTTCATTATCGTTGGTATATTGATGTTGTCAGCGTTCACATTCCTGTTGCTATAGAGTTCTTGGTAAAAAGACCTAACCACCTTCAGAATCTCGTCCTTGTTTGATGTTAAATGTCCGTCTTGTTGTCTCAACTTAGTTATGTTTTTTTTGCCCTCCGTGAGCGTTCTTCTAATTGCCTTCAGATCCTTGTTTTCTTCTATTACTCTTGTCACTTCTCTTGTATTAAACGCTCTGATATCTTTCCTGAGAGCGTTTGATATTTCTCTGTTCAGTGTTCTAAGGCGACCCGCATTTCTAGAATATTTTTCTGACATTTCTCGTCTTTTTTTGTGAGATTTTTCATTTGATGTTTGTTTTTTGCTTGTAGGACGGCCTCCGCTAGGTGGGTGTTTAAAAACTCTGCATTCTGTTCTTCTCCAGTGTTAAAGGTTTCTAGTTGTGCATTTATTTCTTGCTGGAAGTCTGTCAGACTTTCTAGGGGTTTCCATCTATTACTCTTTCTCATCAGCTTGGACCTCTCTTTTTTTAAACTAAACACTTCACGTGCTCGAACCATTTTGTGGTCACGACCGATTGTAAATCTATTCAAAACCGATACGTCATACACAATCTTCCTTCTGTCTGATATTATTATCCATCAGGCCTCAACCATGTCCACGTTCGTTGGGATGGTTTATCAAAAAACGTGTTCATTGCAAACATTTTGTACTGCATCAGGAACTCAAGCAACATTTTTTGTCCACTTTCGTTTCTGTCTCCGTACCCGTGTGTACCCAGGGGCATTTCTGCATCGTCCAATTTATGATCGAATTAAAATTGAAATTGTATAGTGCGTAGGTGTCTGTTCCAGTGCGATCTTTACATCGTGGTAGAAGCATTCCATTTCTTCTGCTGTGTGAGTGGAGGTTGGGGCATAGACTTGAACAATTTTAAGATTGTATCTACTGTTCAATTTATGTACGAGGTAGAACACTTGGGCTAATACTATCGATTTGGGTTATGTTTGGTGCATGTTTCTTGCTCACCAAGAAAGCTACACCGCCGTCGTTGACATTATCCGATCCGTTAAAGTAGAACATATTTCCTGACTGTAGTATAAGTTTTTCGTTGCCCTTTCTTTTATGCTCACTTATGCCAAGAATATCCCACTTGACATGTGACAGTTCTTCTTCGAGTTCTTGTAGCTTTTCTCTTGTTGACATTGTTCTAGTATTCAGAGTGGAGATAAGCAGTTGTCTTCTATGGTAGCCTAGTCGATCCCGGTGATTCTTAGCACCCCCTGTTTGCCTCCTTGTCTTACCGCTACCTTGATCAGGGATTTGCAAACCGCCGGGGACTGAGGGCCGTTTCTGCTGTTGTCCTTCCATGTTTTGATTTGGTTTACGGGGAGTTTAAGCCAATAATCCTATCACGCTGGCCAGTGCGGGATGATAGGAGAGACACTACTCTTTCGAAATTGCATTTCCTCAATTCCGGATGTGCAGTTATACCGCTGCGACTCGGTCGCCAGAGCCTCGTTACTTTCTAGCAGGGTGCACCAAGTAGTAGAATTTACAACCTCTCGTACAGGTGAGGTTGACATTTACAATACAATACAATACAATATACGTTTATTTCCACAAATTACAATAGTGCTTAAAAAAAAAAATCTGCATTTAAGAGAAGTAAACGAAATATTCCACCGAAGTCCGAGGACCAGTTTGGGGCATATATTTCATAAATTAATAAAATCGTTTGATATAATATAATATTGATAAGGCTAATTATAATAAATCTACAAGCGCACAACGTAAAAGACCAACCAATAAATATGGAAATAAATAAATAAACAGTTTACATTTTAGTGGTAGGTAATTAATTTTTTTTTTTTTCTATACACTTTCAAATATTTCAAGTTTAATAGGGGTGTCAACACGTTCAGGCATTTGACTTACATTTCCAAAAGTTTCCAAATTTAATAAGTCGTGTATTTTCTTTCGCGGCTGGGTAAAAATCCACTCTCTTAAAGCTCTTTTGAGCTTCAATTTATAAGGAAGTATTCAATAAATGTACTGCGACAGAAACCATCCAGATCTCTGAACAAGCGATTTGGATACTTTGTGAGTTTTCATTCATTTCCTCCTTGTGTCTTTTATGATATTCGTGAGAGATTTCTTGTAGTTCTTGTTTCTGTTTATATTGGGCTATTAGTAGTTTGGGTTGGCATTCTGTCTCTATTCTTGCTTACGCCCCTTACACCCCTCTGGGTGGTTGCAAATGCTTATCGTTAAAAAGATACTGAGTGTTGAAAGTACAACGTCGAAAGCGCCCTCTATCAATATATAAATTATATTGAGATAAATGGCGGACACTCACAAGATCTATTAAAGTGAATGAAAAAAATTTTTTTTGATAGTTTGAATTGATTGAGTTCTTGCTTGAATGAACGGATTTTTATTTTTTTCCGGTATTTTCACTTCCAAAGTCGAATATCTCGCAAACGACTTGAGATATCGATATTTATCAAGAGTGCATTTTCTACGTAGACAGATCGATTATCTCCAAGCATTAAGTCAAAACCTCGGTCAAAACAGTCTCATCTTCGCAGATTAAAATATGATAAAAAGTTTTATTCATCATCAAGTACGTAGAAAGCGCCCTCTAGGAACTAGGTCCAAACCAATACCAAATTTGGATTTCTCACCATCAAAAACGCCAGTATACCAATTCTGAATCTGTTTTCTTCCGTTCAAAAATTATGAGGATTTTTCGAATAAAAGTTCCTTGAAATATTTTCACGCAAAAAAGATACTCTTTTTCGAAGACTGTGATTTCAAGATAAACAACATGAAAAAAATGAGTTGTATGATACGCCAGTGACAACGTTTTTGAAATTTCAAGATCGGTTTTCAATTTGGCACCAAAAGTGTATGCTCGTACCAAATTCCAGTATTTGAATGTGAGCGGTTTTGAAAATATTGAGAAATACTGGTTTTGGGGGTGTTGACGCATCGATGTGTAAAATGTGAATTTCTCGAAAACTGCTAGCCCTATCGTTAAGAACTAATAAAAATTTTTTTGAATAGAAAAACCTTGATGCATCATATTCTAAATTTGGAATGTGGAAAAAGGCATCATACAATTGGGATTGTTTTAACCCTTGACCCCCACAGTATGGTACGCCCCTGAATAAAATTTGGAAATTTCAAGTTCATATCTTGATTGAGCATCAAAAACTCATGCAATGTATTGAATTTCATAATTTTTGTATGAACGGTTCCTGAAATATTGAGGAAAAACGTCTTCCGGGTGCCCTATTTAAAAGAGCGTAGCTCCCTTAGAGAGCATTTTTTGACAAATGTTAAAAAAACACCTAAGGAATCATCTCTTGAATTTTTCAACAATGTTAAGGAAACACCCTGATAATATTTTATCGTTAGTCTAAAATAGGAACGTAGAAAAAAAGTGCCGCCCTCATTTCCCAAGCTTACCTTCGATCTTAAAACTCACAGTAAAGCTTCTGAGAGCCCCATAAACATGTTGAGATTTTTTTTGCGTATTTCCCGAAACTCTCAAATGAACCTATTTTGAGCACAGATTCACTGTACTAACGGACTCATATTCACATAGACTTTCATGTTTATTTTTGTGCCCTGAGAACGTACCTGGTGTATTGAAATCTCCTCATAAATCAACCTGTATATGACCCCCTAATTTTAACATCATACGATAAAGTGGCTGCATTAGTTCTAGAGGTAAAATCATCATAGTTAACGTTGTCTCATGCAGATATAGCGAAGTTACGAGTGATTTTCATCCATTTTGTGTAGACAGTATAGTTAATCAAATATTCTTCGAAGAGCTCAGCTATAACAATGCAGAGGGGCATGGATTGGGGAAATTTTCCTTCAAAGCAGCTGTCACAATCGCCTTGATTGGCTTCGTTCGACCCCATAATCCCCCCACTAAGCCCTCGATCGGCCGCCTCGGTCTCGGGCCGCTCTACTGCCTTACACGCCCGCAACCGCTAGTATCCGAAATAATTTACTGCCAATTATCAGCGGAATACGATACAAACGTTGTTTTGATCAATATGCTCTTTCTCAACGTCGGTCTTGTTGAAAATTTACATATTTTATCTCTGGATATTAGTTATTATTTCGCAATGTGAGTACAAAAATGCGAATACGTACTGTCACGATGAAAATTTTGATTCCAGAGTTTAGACTTCTCGCAGTTTCAGTAGAATAATCTTTTAAGTTTTGTTTCAGGACCATTTTGCTGAATCAGTTCTAGATTTGAACTTCTTTGATGTTTTGGTCTAAGGTGATCAAACGTGGCTCGCAACACGCAGACGGCTTCCCTATGCCTCAATTTTGATTCAATATGTCTGATAATAACGTTCTCAGGAAATACTCATAGCCTCTGCCTGAGTTTACTGAATGCATTTAAGTTGCCGCACTTTCAAAGCGCGCAACACCGGTTTGCCCCTTTCTCCTTAGCCTGTTCGGAGAGCTCAGTCGGTGTCAATGCTGAGAACATACACCGGTTGCTCATGTTATTTGGTGGTAGCGTTGGACAACCCTTGGTAGTGTGGAATGAAACCCACTTAACCTCTCCCCCGCATTAGGACGTCAGGGATAAGCCCTTTACTAATCTCTCACTTAAGTTTGGCTCTTTGGTACCGGGTTACCTTCCGAAGGCCTTCTGGTCACAGGGAAAGATCGCGGCAAAATTCGTTCTACCCGTGTGTCTTCGGACTAATGGTTACGAAAAAGAAAAGAGAAAAATAAAAAGGAGTCGAAATCTGGAGCAACTACCAGAGGTGAATACACGGTTGCGACGTGTTTCTCCTAACTCCACTCTCGCTGCGGTGAACTCCAGACCGCAGCCGCTGTCTATTTGACTTCTTGTGCATCCTGAAGGGCTTGCTCTTTTTTTCTTGACTGCGAGACTCAAACGCAGCCTGGGCTCTCTTTGATCAGAATGCGTTTGCTTTTGTCTTCTCTTCCCTCGCTTGTGGTTTGTTCTGCCCATGGGCAGCCACGCCAGCTTGCAGGGTGGCCTTTCGCCCCGAAAACCACGCAGCTCGCGTTGCGTTCACCGCTAGCATGTGAGTGTGCAGCCACTGCTGCTGTGTGCACCGGCACACTTGACGCAGCGATGTGCATAGTGTCTGTCACCTGCTTTGGGTATGATCCCATCGCTGGCACCAGAAACACTGCCGTGGTCCGGTAACTTCTTTTTGGGTTCCACCTTGACATCGACGCCGTGCAGCTCCTTGATCTTGAACATCCGCCTAGCGTCAGCTTTCACCAACACTAGGAGCATAACTTGCTGGGTTTTCGGTCTTGTCATGCGGAGCGGCACAGCATCGATGCCAAAGCGGACGGCGAGCTACAATCTGCACGTTTCTAGGTCTGCGTTGGCAGGTAGTCCGCAAATGACTACCTGCAGCGAACGCTCTTGTGGTCGAGAGAAGGTGTGGTAGTCAGCTGCCATCTCATCCAGAATGGTCTGGATGTCTTAGTGATCATCCAGTGAAGCTGGGATGATCCTCACGTCGCTCTTCACAACGGAAGACTTTGCATACGATATGCCGGCTGCTTGGGGCTCTTCACGCAGCTCACTCCAGAAGCGGGTTTCCCCTAAAAAGATAGCGGGAGCCCTCTTGGAAGCTGCCTCGGCATAGTCAATCGCGGTTGCGGGTGGAGATACGAGCGGGACGTGTCCCGAAAGTTCGTCGTTGATGGTCGGTACCTTGTGCACCGGTGCCTTCTCTGCTGAGGGGGCGTGGCGACATTTTTCCGGACATGCTTGCCCTTAGGCTTTTCTTTTAAATCCAGCATGGGTATCAACCTCCATGTCATCAGAGACCCTTGTATGGGTCTCTGAGACATGGTTCTTCGATCCCGATACCTTTTTCTTCGTCTTCTTTGTCGGCAAGGGGGGAAACGCGTCCTTCTCTCTTTCCGAGGCTGAAGTTTGGACGTCCTCCACTTCAGGGAGATCCGGGCGCTTCGCGAGCATCTGTACCTTCTTCTTTGAAGAACGTGAAGGAGCATGTCAGTCTTTCTTGGTTTGTTGAATTTATGAAAGTAGGAGTGATCCAAATTATACAGTGTAATTCTTCAATGCCCCCCTCCTATTTTTTAAATCGTTTGATATATTAGAACGAAATTGTGGCATAGTGGTGACAGCTAAAAATGTCAAAATAACAGCACAACTTTTAACAAAAAATCAAATGGAAAGGGAGGTCAAGTGATATCTCTTTTCAAAGGTCTTTTCATTCTAATTACACCCTGAAAGTAAGAAATCGCGGTTCCTTTCTAATTTTTCATAGCAAAGCAGATTTTTTTATCAAAATAGCCGTTTTGACATATTCAGTTGTCACCACTGTGCTGAGAAATGCAGAACGCGCTCATATAAGAAAACACTGTGCGTTATTTAATACTGGTTGATTACAGTTCAGGAGCAATTATTGAGTTTGCAAAAGATAGTTAACATTGGATAAAATGAAAATAACACAATAAATATCACAGTTCTATTCTTCATTCCAAATAATACCTAAAAAGTAAATATCATATTTATGGATAAACTAGACAACGTTGCACCAAACAGCCCTTTATCATTATGCTAATATTCATCTTTATTGGATTTGGCGACAAATGTAATACGAGTGAGACCAACACAGAGCTATTATTCCAACTTAGGGGGTTAATGAAACATTATGGGGCGGCAGTCCGCGAAATATGTGCTGGGGGACTTCCCGAATAAATCCGCCTGTTAAACAGTATGTGCATAGTTACAGTAAAAATATGATGAATGATTAAAAGGAGATATTTGCATCTCGATTGTTGTTCAGGTTTTCTATTCAGTCTATATCTTATGAATACAAAACGCTGTTTACTAAACGAAATGTGACTTTGAAGTTACTCCGCTACTTTTAGTCAGAAAATGATATCTTGATAACCTTTTATCTCCAGAAAAGAGTAGCCAATCCATCAGGATAAAAATACACACGCTGTCCCATTCAAAAAGAACTATACATATTTTATGAAATCAATCGAGAGAGCGATGATCGGTTGTTATTGTTTTTTTTGTTAATACCACGTTTATTAGCAGAAAAAATACTATTAGTTATGGCGCGGCGGCTATTCCGGTAAAGTAGATGAAGTGCCACTTCACCAAAAATAAATGATAAACCATAGCAATATTTTTCAATTTAAAGACTATATTTTTTAACAAAAAATACGATATTTTATGATCTATGAACCGCAGGTCAATTAATTTCGAATACTGCATGCTTCAAATGACCAGAAATAAACCACTTTTCCTCATCCATAATATTTAGCATTCTTCTCACTATAATACCATACACAATAGCCGTGGTGTATTATGAATCAGCTGATGCTATATTATGTTGGTTGCCATGTAGATGCGTCGTGACAGGCCGATGCCTCGAATCTTGAATGAGTTGCGTCAATTCAGAACATCGCAATCGGAGTATGTTATGTGGGGTTTGGTTAATTTTGTGATATATTTATCAATGTTCGGTCCACGTTCGCTCGGATGTCGGATCGTATTATTTTTATACCAGATGGTAAGTTGATGCGTTGTCAATGTTACGGAATTTTCGGAGTTCATATGGATTTGTATAGCTTCAAATATGGAGTTCTGCACATTGCCCAAATATATCTGAAATGAACATCATTGCCTGAGACCTGAGAGATTTTTGACATCGACTTAAGAAGAAAATGAGTTTTTTTTTCATGTAGGTATATAGATATTATTTCGAAATAGTTTTTGCCACCTGGCCTGGCAATAGAGTCAAAAATGTCAGGAATGTTATGGTATTCAATAAAAGTTCAAACTAGCCAAGTGACAGGCAATAAATTGAAACAATTTATTTTTCATTGATACGTATCATTATTTGAATTCACAAACGCTCCTTTGCCTCATTTTGTTAGGAGATGAAAGGGCAACAAAATGACGTCATACACTATAACTTATGGACCGCTGCAAAGTTGCGAGCGCAATCTGTAGTGGTACGTACGGATGGAGAATCTGGTACGGATTTAACACGAATATTTCATATTTCACTAGGATTCTGATACGGAATGTATAAATCAATTGTCGTTTTGATCATGGTAGTTTCCATTGGTTCTCTCGCTTTCGGTAATAGCTGTTTACCTAACAAGTGCGGAAAAACATTTTCCGCAAGTGTTAGGTACAATAGTTTTTCTACAGACGTGCGGGAATAAGGATATAATTCGTAATTTAAAAGTTTTTGATGCAACTAATGACAAATAAATAATAATGAATGTCGAAATATGTAACTAAGCGACCATAGTTACCTGGAAACCTGGTTGCTGTTTGCTTATGATATTGTCAATTTTTCCGCACTGGTGCGGGAAATCTGATTTTCCACACGGATATCGGTGCGGAAAATTGAATTTTCCGCACGGCTGTAGGAAAAAGTAGGTATATTTCGGATTTCGGATAATCACTATCGGAGAGTATCGGTACTTAGTTTCAACGTTAGTTGTGAAGAAGTGAACTTTTTTGTGTTTCTTCGTGTATTTGGGTTTTACGGAAGCGCTGAAAAGCCACACGAGTTTTTTTATCTGGCTCAAGCCAAATAATGAGTTGCTCGGGTCAGATAATATTTGGATTAGTAACATGCTGGAAATGCTTGCGCTAGTTGCGTTCCTACTGCCTGAACCCTCTTGATAGTGATCGTAGTTATTAGTGAATGAATGCACGTTTTCGAAGTCTTTGAGATTTCAAAAGGTTTTGTGGGGTACTTTCGGATACCTTGGGGCACAAAACATCCCCTATAGAACTTTTTCTTAAATAGGAGCTGTCAAACCACTGTTTTAGTTGTGCCTCCTGTCACCGGTGGCGCTGAATCACTACCTTTGATTTGTATCACCTGTGTACTTGTCAGCTGGTTTGTCACTGTCATTCGTGGTTTAAATTTCAAAATATCAATTCAATCATTATTGATTCAGTTTGTATTGTGCATGTCTTTCTTCTTACAATGAACATTGAAACTTTATTAAATCTTTATTCCGGCGAGCAGAAGTCTGCAGAAAATAAATGCTGTGTTCCCGACTGTGAAGAAAAATACATCAGCTGCAACCGTTCTAGGTTTCCAAATTCTGAAGACTATGGAGATATCCTGTCCTTAAATGATCGCAAATCCATGCATATCTGACAAAAATGCCAATATAATTCTGTTTCTGGATAAACGATTCAACAGTCTCGATTCAAGAGGCTCAGCCTGTCTGGAAAAACTCTGCCGGCCGCAGTAAGGTCGGAGTCAGGACATGCTGCTTTCTGATGGTATGAAGCTATAAAAGTACCTACATATTTTTTTGGTTTTGTAATAGTTTTTGGTTTGTAATACTACCTATAGGTTCAATTCCTAAATTGATAATATATTTTTACATCAATACAGAATGTTTTTTCTATATTTCTTAGAATGTTATTTCTTAAAAGTTATGAACATCTACTATAAAAACGGTAGGTTGATATCGATTTTCATGATTTTTGGTATGTTATGTTTGGTGGTGATAAGTCACGTTTTGATAAATGGTTTTGTTCATGATCACAAGGTTATAAGTGTATGATAACTTCTTAAATAGCAGGCACCAAAAACTATTTTTTTCATCAAAAAGATATTTTCCTTACAGATGATTTTTGTTTCTGTCATTTTTGATAACCAGACCAATTACATTATTCGTAGAATAATGCCAATCAGATCAGATTTTATTTTATCATTGGTACAAGAAAAATATTTATAAGGAAGATATCTTCTCATATTTAAAAGTTTTCAGATCCGCCTCAAGAAAGTTATTTCCAACTTTGTGCTTGACGTTCTTTATTCATAATATAAGGTGATTCATTCAGACCTTTTTTTTCAATAGTTAATAAAATACATGAAATGGAATTGGATGTCGGAATCTTTATCATGACCTGGAAGAACAATCATTGACTCATAATTTTTGACAATAATTTGACTTAAATGATGTTCGAGATTACGCCGAAGGTCTAGAAAGGTCCAATTTTGAACCACTCTTTTCAGCATTGTGACCGGTATTTGCCCAATACGCGAGTGGTATTGGTTTCGATGTCCTGAACCGAAACTAGCTTGGACTCTACTGTTTGGGGTTATGTGATATCAAAAATCTTCCTATCCGTCCGTCCAGCTACGACTTAGAAATTGCAAGCCATAATTACTCGCCTAATCGGGCAGATACCGTTCGCAATACTTTAATGAGTGATTCAAAAATTGCCCTTCCGAATAAACCACTTGAGGCATAGACACGGCCAGCATATTATAATCAAATCATTCCCAGAAATCTAATGCGAAAGATTGTTCTTCCAGGTCATGATAAAAATTCCGCATCCAATTCCATTTTATGTGCTTTATTAACAATATAAAACAAAAGGTCTAAATGAATCACCCTTCACTTATAACTTTCTGATGACGAATAAAACCAACTCAAAACAAGATTTATGATAAGACCGAACATACCCTATCTAGAACTATAAAAAACGATCACAGCATTAGATAAACGTCAAGTCCCTGCCGCATCCACCATTTACACATAAGTAGTTCGTCCTCCTATCACGAGCGGCGCACTAATTTGGGACCGTTCAGTAGCATTACAGATGATGTTCTAAGGGGGAATGTTTTGTGCCTTGGGGTTCTTTCGTATTCTTTCGGATTTTTTGGTATCATTTCAGGTTCTTTGGAGTTCATTAAGGTTTTTTGAGGTACTATCGGGTTTCAGGGTTTTTTTTCGGAATCTTTAGGATTCGTTCCGTTTTTTTCTGGGTTAGTTTGAGTAAGTGGTTGGGAATCTTTCGTACTCTGCAAGATTATTTAGAGTTTTTCCGGACTCTTTGAAGTCCTTTCGGGTTTTTTGTTTTCTTTTGGATTCTTTTGGGTTGTTTGGTCCGTTGGGGCTCTTTTAATCTAGTTGTTCAATGTCAAAAACTTTCACTTCAGATATGCGCACACAAGTTTTTTTTCATTGCTATGAATATGTAGGTCCTGAAATGCTTTTTTCATCTATAAATACAGGGTGTTCGTTTCAAGTTATTGATAGATACGACTTTTGCTTTCTCTGAAACAGTATCCAAGTGCTCTGTAGGTCGTTTGAAACGGATTGTGTTGTGTTGATTTGACACAGTTTAAATTTGGAAGTTTTTTGATTTTTTTATTTTGCAATATTTTGATGATCTCTTTAAGCTATTGTTTTCACGACGTTTCTAAGTCGAGTAACTACCATGATCTTGATTTTATTAAATGCGGACCTGGATTTTTTTGAAATCATTGATAGAAAAAATTTTGTACCCTTCCCGATGATGTTCCTACTACACAAATATCGACGTTTTGGCCCTGTTAAATTACACCGTCAGAAAGTATTACTTGTACGGCTCTAATTTTTTAAATTAATATTGTTTGAAAATATGAAGTACTTGAGAACGTCCAATTACAGTCTAATTTATAAGACCAAAGTTTTGTTTCGTTTTGTATTTGGACAACCATTATCAATATGATTTAAATAGATACGAACCATCAATTTTGTCATCATGTTTGATAAAAAAAAAACTCAACGGATTGGTGTTTGATGGGCAACAACGTCCCTATAGACTGGTCACCGGGATCACCTGATTCTACACCACGCAAAAGATGTGTATGGAGACACAAACCCTATATTGGTAGGGGGTATGGTGTATCGAACTACGACGCAGAATTTGATGATCTGATTATAATAATAATTGGACAGACATAAATCAAGATGACTCCTGACAATATAAAAGTTTCAAGTCTATACTGTGTCTCAAAAATAAATAGTTCAAAATATGTACATGTTTGAAATAAATGACAGAATTAATTTTAGCTTAGCCATTTTCAGAATGTATACCCTGTATCTCGCAAGTTAAAAAAAAAACGGCACAGTGAGTCTTTGATTAGGATCAAAACCAACAACTTTTCTCTCTGTTAACCGACTTCGTAGCACTAATTTTTTTTGGAGATAGCAATAGTGGTTTCACTTGAAACGTACACCCTATATCGCTTATGAGGTTCTAACCTGCAACGATGCAAAGATCTGTGAATTTCTTGAAAACGATTACTTCTAGCGTTGTTGAGAGAGTATACCTTTTTCGTATTGGAAATTTCTGATATGAAGTGATTCCGCTATCAAGCAGTCTTCGAATACAAAAAATCCTTCAAATATGTATGGTAACCCCCGATCACAAACTGTCGGGAAAATGCACATCGAAGAGCGCTCTAGCAAAGTTTTCTGCACTTCATGGGCATGAAAAAGCTAAAGAAACAACATGGGGACTAGAACCCAGAATACTGAATTCATAACATGGTTATAAGATCTGATCACATATCTGATCACCATACTATGGCTTAAAACTGGGAAAGCATATTACATACAGGCACAGTACAGACCTTACCTCTATAGCATTGGAAGTGGCCTTAGATTTGCTCCCACTGGACTTGTCTACAGTCTACAGAGAGCGTTGCATCCAGTACACCTGAAACTGAGGTGCAAGGGACACTCTGCCATTATGAGTGAACTTGAGCGAAATGATGGAGTGCGCTGCTCATGCACTCTGACTACATGACTTTAATCTTTTTTTCTGGCTGCTCGCCTGGACTGAATATTACCGGAGCAGATTGGATGGATCCGAACAGACTGTTTTACTGATGGCTCGAATCTTAATATCAGAGAGGCACAAAAGCAGGGTTTTGCGTTTTATATTCTAGAAAGAGGCATGAACTATAGAGCAGTTAGGCAGCACTTCAGCAAGACTGTTGTGAAAAACGTATAGTCCCTTTACAAATTTGGATCGGACCAGAGAACTAGAGGTGTGAGAACGAGGTTGACATATGCACGAACTCGTTAAAACGTAGACAATTGAAAGCTGCCATTTTCTAGTCACCTAAATGAGGGCCGATCAATACATTCTATCTTGCCTACAAGTGTACGTATAAAGTACACAAAGATGTGATTTTGGAGATACGTGGTCGGTTAAATTGAGAGAATTTGTCCACTTCAGGAGTCGAACACGCCACTCACTTCTGGAAATATTCGAAAAAACAACTTTGTTTTTCTTTTATCATTTAAAAAAATAAGAAAAATTGAAGAGACAACGAGAAGGTCTCTTCATTTCTCTTGAAGGCGTATTTTGATCTTGAAATAAAAAAAAACGGGAAGAAATCATTATATGAATAAAAAATTACGTACATATTATTTACTAAAAATCACTCAAAAGTTGATCAAAATTGGTAGATAGCAAGAAATCACCGAATATTTTCAAATAGGATTTTCCAGATAAGTGAGCACCTCCTTATTCTTGATACCTACCTAGTTGTTGTTGATATAGGCCAAACGATTTAGAAATAGATGAATACTTGATATCATAACATACAGATATATTTTCCACCTCCTGAAATCATAAAACCTATTCCTTCAGAATGTTTTTATTTCTGAACCACACGCGTTCACTCGCCTTCCTATCAAGAAAACCTAATCATGGAAAATCTGCAAAAGTGTCTACTTCGTGAAAATTAGTTGATTTTCACCTGAAAACAGTTTCATCTTCAAAAGAAAGCTTTCTCAGCTTTCTGTTAGGTGTTTGAACAATGTTTCAGGGAACAACACGCCATTATCAAACACCAAATGAACACTTATCGACCAATAACGTTTTGATAATATGAATTCACGATTCATCACACAAAATGACAAAATACGGCAGTAAAAATGCATACGTTTTCAGAAGATCCTGAAAATCGTTACATACATTCTCATAACATCAACAAAACCGCAATTTTTGCTAAGCCTTCAAACGGAAAAGCCAGACAATGTTGCCGGACTTGACAATTTTGATAGGATTCACTTTGATATAAACATATTTACAAAAACCAATAAATAGTTATTATTATGCATGTTAATTGTGAAACACAAGGGTCTATACAATTTAAACCATATCGTATGCTTCAAAGCTCACAGCAATTTTGAATGCTTCGACATATGACTAGAAAATGTCTGCCCATAGTGTCCAGGAAAATTGGGATGCGCAGTCGTCCAAACCCATTTTCGTAAAACTATCTCTGGATCGGACTCGCAGAAGCAAGTGGATTGGTGAGTTGAGTAGACCTTTTTGAGCTGAGCGGCGGTAAGAACTTGTATATCGGTTCAGGCGCGCATGCCCTTGAAAAAGAGTTGGTGAACTGGTCGTCATTTGAGGTGTCGGACTTCGCGCAGGCAGCACTAGAACCAAGACAAACCAATGAAATCAGAAAAACAACAAAGATTCTCATAGAACCACAAACAACGTCAAAAGACAACTAACAACCTCAAAGAACCATGAAGAACCAAAGATAACAACAGAGAATCACAAACAACTTCAAATAACCACAAAGAATCAAACTTACCAAAAAACCAAAGAATCAAATCTTAATAACAACCACATCAACAAAAAAACCTCAACCCCAACACCAAGAACCCAAACAACAAATAATAATAGTGTCGTTTCATGCCTGAACGGAAATCGGTAACTCCCATATACGAACATAAACATTTTCAATGTCAAACTCATGTTTTCTTATCTCATTGTTGAGGGGTTGTGCGTGGACACCCAGTATAAATCAACTATATGTACCTTTTTAGTCCTTAGCCTTATCTGACTCGAGCCATTTATTATCTGGCTCGAGCCATTTAAAAAAAAAATTGTTTAGCTTTTCAGCGCTTCCGTAGGGTTTGGATTTTTTTTGTTTTTTTTTTTTTGGTATATGATACAGTCGACAATGAATGCAATCAACGATATTGTTTGCAAAACCCCGTAAAAAAGATCATTTAATAACTCGTCGGAGCTAAAATGGCGAATGCGCCCTTTTATCTTTTCTGCACTTCACCTGGTTTTCAACCTACGAGCCGCCACTGACAGTTCTCTTTTTCAAAGAAGCTCGCAGCTTCAATAATAAGGAAGTTAGCAATAGTTGATTTAATAAGTACTTGAATTCAAAACAACGTATTTGACAAGTTGAGACATCAATCAATAGATAAACAATTAAATAAGTTGTATTTCTAAACATGAGTATAAATTACCTTAATATTTGGCATCAATGCATAACAAGGGGTCCTGCTGTCACCATGTCGCTTCCAGGTCATAAATAGAACGGGAGCGCAGCGCAGAATAACGGAGGCATATTGAGGTTGCATTGATATGTATCAGTGCCGGTTTTATTGCGGGTGTAATCCCTCTATCATAGCTCGATCAGCATAATAATAGTTTAAATGTCGGACGGAAACATCTGGGTTTCCCCCGGAATAATAATAGGGTAGAAATTCGATCAGGAAAAGACTGGTGCTAGTCCGTCGATGTAGCAGGAGAGAGGACCGACTGGATTAACTTGCTATATTGGCTTTTTAATTGGATGACTGCTTTACAATGTAATGAATAAATTTATTTCATGATTTCCGACTGGTGAATTATGCGCAATAATTAGCACATATGTTCAGTATAATGAATAATATTGGTGTTTAGATCAATAACAGCTTTATTGATTGTTGCTGCATGTATCAATACGTATTCTTTTTTTCTCATGAGGGTGATGAGACAAAATCAAATATCATGACTTAGTTATACTAGTTGTGTTAACGATGGCTAAATTCTCGCAATGGGTACCGGAGATATTTCTGGTTTTTGTTTTAATTGGTCCAGACCCATACGCATTTTTTTAAATCTCATACATAGAATGTGTTTGGAATAACCTCATGCTACTAGGCTGGAGTAAGCCGAGGAGTAAGCATAGGTGAGCAATTCGCACAAATGTTTTCATATGTTTTCCGGTACTAGTACGCAAAATAAATTTTTCCCGCGCTCTGGGGGAGTGAGTATCAAAAATTAACTGAAACTTTTTCATCATCATCATCGTTTAGTTTTTTTTTCTACAAATCACAAAAACTTGAGGTTTTCTACGCTAAAAAGGTCGTCTTGGTTTGAATACCTAGGACGCACCATTTCATAGAAAAAAGAATCTGAATTTTTGTCTGCATGATATTCACAGTATCACAATACAGGTGGTTTTCTGGAAATTGGTTCAAATTTGTAGGTTGGTTCCTGAGGTATTTTCATGGAAAAAAGTTCTCATAAATATCTTTCAAAAATGCTTTCTAAGGAAGCTCCCCTTAAAAGAGGGGACTCTGAAACTGTTTTTTCTACTAGCGTGCGGAAAAAACCACTTTTCCGCACGCATTTCAGTTTTGAAACTGTCCCTTTTCCGCACTTGCGAAAAATTAACACAAAACTAAAATGCGTGCGGAAAAGTGGTTTTTTCCGCATGCTTGTAGAACAAATATTGTACCTAATACGCGCGTAAAGTGACTTTTCCGCACTCGTAAGGTGAGCTACTATTTCCCCAATACTTTCAGAAATGTAGCTCCGTTGAAAAGCATTTTTGGACAAATGTTGTAGGAGTTTTGAAACTGTCCCTTTTCCGCACTTGCGAAAAAGTAACACAAAACTAAAATGCGTGCGGAAAAGTGTTTTTTTCCGCACGCTTGTAGAAAAAATATTGTACCTAACACGCGCGTAAAGTGACTTTTCCGCACTCGTAAGGTGAACTACTATTTCCCCAATACTTTCAGAAATGTAGCTTCGTTGAAAAGCATTTTTGGACAAATGTTGTAGGAATTCTTTCTGAATTCATATTTGAATTCAGCATATTCAAATTAGTAGGACTCCAAAGTTAGTTCTGAAACTTCATTTTGAACCGTATTAGAAAAAATTGGAAAAATCCATCCTCAGATGCTCCTTTCAAGGAGGCATCATAGCTCCCTTAGAAGACGTTTGGCAAAATATGTTCATGAGATCAAGTTGTGCTCTTTTTGACCGATAAATACAAGGCTGAAGTTTCATCCATCAATTATGAATATTATTCAAACCAAAAAAACTTGTTGTTGGACTGCAAATTGAATTTTTTTGGAATATGTACAGTGGGTACGTTTGGAGTCCCAGAAAATTCTTTGTTATTGGAGCTTCCGAGAAAGTATCTATCATTCCCCCCATCAGGGCTACAAGGTAAAACCAAATTGAAAAACAAATGAAAAACTTTCACAGAGTGGTCACGTTAACACTAGAACCTATCATAACTTTGTTATTTATGAAGTTACTTACTTGCTTATTACAGCGAACGGCAGCCAACTTATTTGGAGAGCTTGGTTCGTGGGTCGGATACTTACGATATCGTTTAGGGCGCCATCTTATTTATTGTGATCAAATTAGAAAAAGAAAGTCACAGTTGTTCAACACGTAGTGGAATGCTTTTCAATAAAGCTCTTCGCTTGAAATGATGCCAAATTTATTTACTTCTCAAACACATGCTGCGGCCAATAAACGCATTCTTGAGATGATGGTGACAATCAATGAGTAACAGAAGCTCAAATGCTCGTTCAACAAAAACAGGACTATTATAAGTGGGTACTCAAATATATAGTATCAAGATATCCACCCGGAAATAAATAGCAAAATTTAGAAGACCGCAGGGCAAAAAGTATAAATCAAGATGATTCCATTCCAGCCACGCTACGTGCCGGGAAATAAAATTCTCGAATTCTTCCATAGGTGCCGCGGAATCCAAACAACATTTGCCGCTACAGTTGTACAAGTTCAAAATTATTAAATATGATAAACATAAAGGTCAAGAAAAACAAAGTAAGTAGTTTAAGAACGCATAATGGGAAATTAAACACATGTTCATCTCTCCGTCCTTTGCAGGAATTATTGGTTGTATACCTTAAGGTATACCGAACAACCGATCCACCTTACTGCCACTGGTCAATGAGTTAATGGGTCACGGGAGCAATCAATCTCACCATTTCTCAGGTGTGAAGCGTTGTCAATAACAGCTGACTATTGTTTTGATTCAGGATTGTCGGAAAAATAAGTTAATTAAGTACGAGTTTGTTCAAATAATTTCGAAACTTGATGAGCAATATGGATCCAGGTACAGATTGTAAAAATGGAATGCCATAATGAGGAAATGCAGAATGAAAAATAAGGAGCAACGGATGATGGCTCATCCAAGTATAGCGGATTGTCCCTTCAATCAACTTTCAACCAAGTGGGTACTTATTATTCAAAATGTCTGAACCCCTACTTATCTAATCGGCAGAAGTGGCTGCCCTGCCACCTGAAGTTTGGATGTCTACCGGGTGAAGATGTCGCTGGGGAAGATCACGCGAGCGATCTTCGCAGAAAGATGGACGACATACATCACAGAGACCGTTTGAACATCCAGAGTGCCAGTGACCGGATGAAGAAGGCCTATGACGTGAACGCCGAGGAAGGCGGGTTCCAGGTTGAGGATTTGATTCGGCTGCCCAACCCACAGAGGCGACGTGGATTCTCCTTAAAACTGCAAAGTTCTTGGGCGGGTCCGTATGAGATTCAGGAGCGAATCAATGACGTTGTCTACAGAATTCGGAAGCCACCACGAGGAAAACCGAGAGTTGTTCACTTCAACCGTTCAGCTCCATAAGCTGGGAACCTTCCATGTCTCCACACTTCAATGGCCAGAAAGTCCAGAATGGCGTTTTTAGAGAAAGGCAACTGAATTTGTTCAAAGTACCGGCCGAATATTCGTTGGCTCACTGGGTCACTGAAGACCTCAGCATGGAAAGTGGGCTTGCGCTGTTTTCAAACGAAAATTCGGACAACTAGACCATCTGCGACGACAAAGGCCAGAGGGGGGCAAGGTGCTCCAAATTCCGGATGGGACAGGATACCTGTTCTACCTTGTGACGGAGAAACTTCCACAGGATCTGACCACCTACAGAGATGTTTGGAGAGCCCTCAGGTGCAGTCAATGGACCTGACTCATTTGGCTATTTCAAAGATGACCAATGACCAAGTGGATTGGCGAGTGGTGATGAGCATGCTGGAGGTGATGTTCAAGGGGAGCGGCATCGACATCCTGGAGTATGCTGCT
Organism: Orchestes rusci; assembly: GCA_958502075.1. Taxonomy (NCBI): domain Eukaryota; kingdom Metazoa; phylum Arthropoda; class Insecta; order Coleoptera; family Curculionidae; genus Orchestes; species Orchestes rusci. Next base: position 20,844,984 of record OY293305.1, on the reverse strand, counting down.
ATCGTTCCTGGAGGACGAAACGGAAACAGTGGACTATTATTTCCACCAAACATCACACTGTCGGTTTGGGGACAGTTGCCGATACCGACACGGAGGCAATTTGGGACGAAATGACCTGAGAAGGGGGCAATGTGACGAGACATGTGTTCAGCGGCCCAATCCTTCTGACAGTTGGTGGATGCGCCGCATATTTGTCCCACAAAAATGTACAATCGATTTGCTTCTGGTACATTATAGCGAAACTAGATGGCATCTAACCTTTCACGCTGTTCCGCCTGTTACTGTAGTATTCTTTCAATCCTGATGAGGGGATATGAGCCCGTCATTTGCGAAAGTTGTTCAGTTGTGTTTCAGTGATCGTTGCAATAATTGTGAACGGACAGTGTTAAAGAATACATGAATAATTGAATGTACTCAAATAATTGTCAGTAAATAAATTAGTCAAAGTTGGACAGGAGTTTTCTATAGCAAAAAATATTACAATATCATAATCAACTCTTCGTTTTTGAGATGTTGCACTACAGAAAATGATGATTAACTCTAGATCAGGTTAATGATTCTTGATCCTTGTGTCAAATAGGTATAAGGGCAATTGATCTAGGAGTTGGTAAATTAGTTCACTCACACTACTTAAAGTCAGATAGAGCTCAAAAGACGAGCATGGACTGACCGACACTTTTGTGTTGATATATGAGATATACCTTAGGGGTAAAGAAAAATAAACTATTTTTTATTTTAAGAGGGAGTAAGATTGAGCTGACGAAAACCTGTTGGATATGTCCATTTGAGTTATTTTGCTTTCCTTAAACAAAATACTTATAATAATTGATAAAATGATGTTACAGTTAATCTTCAGCTAGAAACATTTTCCAAAAAAGAAGTAATCTGACTTATTTGATTTCAGTATTTTCAGCGATTGAAAGCTCAGGTCAAGGGTATTTTTTGTCTGAGGTCAAATTTTATTCAAAGCCGTATTATCAGTGATTAGTTCACTCTTCAGAACAATATTTTGTCAATGCAGTATTAAAAAATAAATGTTTTGTTAGCATACAAAAACAGATATTGACAGAACTCGGAAAAAATGAAGGAAAACCTTTTCTGAACGCATTTCGAACAGACAACAAAAAACAAAGCAAAATATGTACGTAAGGGGGTCCAACCTCTTGCTTTATTTTATATTCCCATCCCAACGTTCAGAGGGAACTTCGCGATACAGTTGCCCATCACGTTTAAACACCCTACAGCTGGTTTTTCTTGAAAAGAAACGAAAAGAGTAGCTGGGAACACACCAAGAGAAATAACCCGGGATTACTCCAGTGCGTTCCCCATGATTAGATTGTAAAATACTGGGAGTGACGTGTGCAAGGGTGGATAAATAAGGCACATAAAACGGGAATGAAACAGATATAAAAATAGGAAAAGTGCTGCCGTAAAGATGTCTTTATTCTTAGGAGAGCGGCTCCTATATTATTTGCATGGATTTCTCCAGCGCGTATTATTTTATGTGATGGGTTATAAATAGGGTATTAGATCAGTTGCTTTATGAGACATGTGTTTTACGTGTTGTAGTTCTGAGAGTTTATTCCGACATGACATTGGATGATATAGAAAGGCTTGTTTGCAGGCTGATAATATCTTTGCAGTTATTTTTTGATGTTCTAATTCTGCTAATCATCAAGCTAATTATGGAAGAAATTAAACCAGCATCAAAACTAACATATTAAATTATTCATGAACATGTACTACCTTGAGACTGTTTGTCATTTCCTCCTGCTTTTTTATTGTCATAAGTCCGAAATGAACTACGATTAGCATTTGAAGACTTGTTTTAAAAGAGAAAATTCTCAGAAATTCACTAAGAAGTAATGACTCTAGTCGTTTCACAGGTATACTTGGTATAGATACCATGAGTATTCTGAAGGCAAAATTTAGTATATTATGTACAAAAGCCCAATTCTAAGTGAAATCTGGGATTGTTTAAACATTTTGTTCGCCTATTTATGAAGCCTAACATTTGAGAACTATCGGCAAACAAATAATCAATATGCCTACTGACTCTATGTTCACAAATCCTTGTGAATGAGATAGTAATGCAATTTTTGTTATTTGAAAGTAACTATTATAAGAGCAATAGATTTTAAGGCAAGTCAAACATTCTTTCATAAGTTCACTGCAACTGCAGAATTATTTGTTCATAGAGGTGGATAATGATATAGTAGGCATCTAGAATGATGACATTTACATTGGTGGGTTTGCCGGTAATGTAATCAAAAATTTTGATGATTCCAAGTGAGAAACCCGAGGAACACCTGATCAAATGAAGATTTTTTTAGAAATTGTCCCGTTAGTGAGAATATTGAATCTGGTGCTACTAAGATGAGATTAAATTCATTTGAACCGTTGCGCGATGAAATCAAGAGGTTCCATTTTGTTCAATATTACTAAATGATTAACTTCATCACTTAATCAGTAGTTATAACCGGAATAAACTTGAATACGATTATCAGAATTTTCTGTAGGAAATTATGTGTATCATAAGACCGTTTTTCATACGTATGTATCTATGACAAAATAGAATCTGTGGCAGCCAAAGAAAAATCGAAATAATGTTTTGAGTTATTTGAATCTCTTCTGTTCAATTTATCATTTTTTGAAGCTGACGTATCGATCGCAATCGATTTAAACAACTCCGTTATGATTGAAGGTTGAAGAAAAAATGTATTATGGAAAATTTACATTCATTCTTATCAAAATTTCCATAATTGGATAGTATTTATTCCAAATCCATGAAGAAATTAATACGCTTCCTTATACTTATCAATATGGCGGTATTGGTGGTGAAGGGTCAAGTTCACGATCTGATGAAACCAAAGGGCCAGACTAGTTGGGCTAGAGCTAACCACCTAGAAACTATGAAGTCTGTTCACTGATGTGTCGTTAGAACCAGGGTACAGTGGATCTAACCCACTGGAACCATCCAGACTTCATCGATTATATATTTGTATATTATTTGTACATATTTGTTTTGCAGTTAGTTCGGCAACATAGGGACCAAGTCTGGAGAATGTAACCTCCACAAAAAACCGCGAGGCTCCAGCAAGACTTGGAAAAACAGAGGCGAATCAGGTCGGGAACAATAAAGACGTTTTGCAATAACGTGACAATTCACGATGAATCTCGGATCCATCTCCAAGATAACACTTACTAGCAGACAACTCAGCCAAAAACGCATCGATAGACCCAATTTTCCGAGGATCTTCCATTGGCAGGAGGTTTGTGGAGAACTAGGAATCAACAGTCAACAAGAGTCTCTGGAGGCAACAGTGGCAAATGGAGAGGCGGTCAAAAATCTGTTGATTGCACAATTAAAGGTCGGGAAAGACCAGGACAATTCCCCGTTCTATACCTAGTTTATCATCGGACATGATTCTTGGTCTGAATACATTGCGAAAATGGGGCGTTAGGATAGGATGCAATAACACGGTAGTATTGCAGATGTCCAGATGGATGCAAAAATACTTAAGTCAAACAAGAACAGTCGAACTGGTACGATTGACGGGAAAAAGATAAACCAACAATCAACCACATATACCTCTCGTATAATGGTATAAATAGTTGTACCCCCTTCTAAGAACCGAACTGATAAGGTTCGAATAAATAAAGGGAACCACATCACTGATCGAACACCACATCAAACTTGAAGATAAAAGACCAATCCAACAAAGGTATAGGTCACGAAATCCAGCAATGCTAGAGAGCAGAGAACATCATAGAAAGGTTGAATAGCCCAAATATTCAACCGATAGTAAGACTGGAGGTAAAAATTACAGCTTTTTTGGACGTGAATGAAGATTTATTGAACTGTGAAATAAAAATAATAATTTTTCAGATTACAACCTTGGAAAAAGATATTCACAAAAGCAGAGCAACACGAACAACATTCTGTCCACACAAATTTTTGACAAATATCAGAAAACGAAGACTGGCAAATATAATATAGACTGCATCTGAAACACTGGAGAAAACAATTTTGGAAAAGCTGTAGAAACTCTCACAGCAGCAAACAAAACAGATAATGATATCAACATGAGAAACAAGAATTGGCTGATCAAAACGATGAAAATTCAGATCCCAGAGTACGCAAAAAAGATCTTCCAAATGGGCCCAAAATTTGCGATCCCACACAGTTATGCAGAGACTCAGACTCTCCATCTTCTAGCAGATGTGGAATTCCGCATCAGCAACAATCCAGAAGTGACAGTCAAAGACTCCTTGCGACTATCATGTACCAATAATATCATCACAAATCATTTACAAAAACAAAGAAACAATGAACACAAGAGAACCCAGATTCTGGATGAATTTAGAACAACAAGAGAGTTTTTAATACAAAATACCAACCTAATAATACTATCATCGGATAACGGTATAGCACAACATTCTAGAAAGATCGGAATACGATAATAGAATGAATGAATTGCCCGGTGACGCGGAAACATCAAAAACTGAATAGAGATGCAACATTCAATAAATGGGTTTCACATGGAAAATAACCTCATAATATATAATATATAATAAATAATCCTATTGACAATTACACTGCAAAAAGATTAAAAATATACAATGCCGTTTGTCCCAAAATTTGAGGCATGCCAAAACTTCATGAAGGAAACAGACCATCAGGACCAATAATAGCATCATGTGTCAACAGTCCAGGTTATAAACTGGCAACGTTTCTGCACGATGTTTTGGATAATCTTACATCTTCCCTTGAATTCAATATCAGGAACTCAATGGAAGCTGTCGAAAACTCAAATTCCTCAAAATACCAGATGACTACGTTCTTGTGTCTTTCGATGTGAAGTCACTTTTCACTAACATTCCCCAAAATCTTGTACGAGAGATCATTATCTCAAAGTTGAGTTTGATATCGGACTATACCAACTTGGATGAGGAATCAGTACTGGAAATAGAGGACTGCTGTTTCAGGATCTTGTCCTGAAACAGCAGTCTCAGCTTCAATAATGAGGACTTCAACCAACTTGCCTATAGGTTTTCCAATCAGCCCAATGTAGTAATGGACTTTGTCATTACAACTGTTGTGGAAAGTCTTGAAGTTCAAGTTTTCTATCTCCTCTTGTACGTGGATGACTCTTTTACTGCTCTTTAACTTGAACGAGTTGATCACGTGCTGGGTAAACAAGACAGTGTGAACCAGCATCTAAGGGTATTTTTGGAGATGGCACATATAAAGAAGACTCCGCACAATGTCAGTCTCAATGATACGGATGTTCAAGATCTGTGCAAGGTGTATCACAATATTATTATAGATTATTAAAATCCTGTTGGGTTTGCGAACCACTGCATATAATATAAGCAAATGCATAAAATAATCGAAATAATTTGGTTTTTAATGAGACGTTCACCGTATACAGGGGAGTCGGGAGAAATGGGCCTTACTCTAAGGATGTGATCTTTGCATCAAAATAATAAAAAAAAACTCAAATGCTGTTAACCAATGTTCATTTGTTTTCAAATTATAAGGCGAGACCGGTACGCTTCCAAGCTCTTATGTTACATCCGAACGAGCCACTCGACAGTATTCAGAAGAAATAGAGAATGTTCTTGCTTTAGTCAAAGTAAAAGAAGATGCGACGACGAGCTCATCGACGGATTTCCCAGAAAAGAGTGATCAATACGCGTCACGAGCGAAGCTTATACAAATGAATATTTGATAACAACATTTGAGTTTTTTCTTATTATTTTGATGCAAAGATTAATCCTTAGAGTTAGGCCCATTTCTCCCGACTCACCCTGTTGTTTGTTTTCTATGTATTTCAAAAAAAAAACCTATATTCACAAAAGTTTTGAGCCAAGTTAGTTTGCTCACGATATAAAATATAATATAATTCCTCTGACTTCAGCTTCAAATCAGTTCGAATGTTTCCCAATTGTGTTCGAAGACCAGATCTTAATTTAATTTGTAATATTCTCTAACTACTCGTTTATTTTATTAGGATCTACGTTCCATATGTATACAATTTTATGTCATTTTACATTATTTAATTTTGATACTTTTATTTAAATCATATGTGTTTATAATATGTACCAATCGGTTATATTATCCTTTTTTTCTGATTTTAACCCCAAGGATGATACATACCAGTTGATATCAGTGGATGAAATAGTTACACAAGATAACCGATAGTAGGTACTTGTCGAAAAAAAAAACAAAACGACCCGAGATTTCGCCAGTGGCTTTCACCTCGACGATAAAGTGGTACTATATTGGATGAACATCTGTCGTACCTATTTTTTTTTTTTTTTTAATATATTTATTTATTCATTCATTCACATATCTATTACATCAATTGGCTAAGTTTAAAATAAGTTACCCTAATTGTTAAAATCACATGAGCAGTTTTTGCATCAGCAGCTAGATGAATAGACATCTGTATGTGCAGTTTACTTAGAAAATCAATTATGTTTAACAGTGTGACAAATATATATCAGAAAAAATATGTCTATTCTATGTACATATATGTATTAATGAAAAAGTTACAATTGTAAACTTATCTATATTTCAACCTACTTACAAACTAACAAAAAAGAATTACACTTTGCTCTAGCTGAACAACCCTTCATAATGATGACGATTCTCAAATATTGCTGTTTTACTTAAATATCTATAGCTTTTCATTTTCGAACAATTTCTTACATCACCTGGAAGTATGTTGTACAGTTTAGGCCCATAGTAATTCATATACCTTAGGTTTAGATTATTGTTACTTATAGGAAGTTCAATTAGCTTGTTGTACCTGGCTCTTGTTTCATAAGAGTGGTCAACAAAAGGTCTCAAATTAGGACGAGCGTGCATGTAGCAGCATATCTTATGAATGTAAATTGAGCGAATGCTAAATATATCTTCATTGAAAAGTGATTGTGAGGGGTATAATTTTTTCCTTTTGAAAATAATTTTTAATATATATTTTTGTATTATACTCAATTTGTGCAGGCTATTATTATATAGACCACCCCACACCAGTATTCCATACCTTTGGACTGATTCTAGAAATGCTTTGTTTACTATTACGAGTGTTTTCTCACTCAAAAATGTTCTCAACAAGTAAAATTTGTGAATGAGTTTGTGAATTTTATCTGAAACGTAATCAATGTGTGGTTGCCATTTAAGAAATTCATCAATAACAATTCCAAGATATTTTGCGGATGATGTTTCTTCAATACTGTGATTATCCACTGAAATGGAATGATATGGAGGTCTATTTCCATTTGTAAGTGAAAAAGCTACGTAGTTTGTTTTTTCTAGGTTAAGTGTTAATTTGTATGTTTGCAGCCAGTTCCTCATTTTTTTTAAGTTGTTCAATGTTCTAGCTTTCACAATGTCCCATGTAGGTATCTCATCGTTAGCATAGGATATTGTTAATCCCTCGACATGTAAATTTAGCAATGAGTTGACATACGTTATGGAGAGAACTGGACCCAAAACTGTTCCTTGAGAAATGCCAATTTTAACTTTTTGTTTGTTACTCAATATATTATTTAATTTGACCATTTGATAGCATTCTGATAGGTAGCGTGTGAACAAGTTTTCAGCCAGACCTCTTATTCCATATGTTTCAAGCACATTCAGGAGTTCATTATGAGGCACAATATCAAAAGCCTTGGCAAGGTCTAAAGATACAGCTAGACATTTTTTGTTTGAATTTAAGTTATTGACAATTTCTGTTGTTAATGTATGCATGGCATCCTCGGTACTACAGCCCTCACGAAATCCAAATTGGTTTGCTGATAATACATCATTTATTTTGTAGAAGTGTACTTGTCTAGTTTTTATACACTTTTCACAAATTTTTGCAATATTACTTATGAGGCTGATTGGTCGATAATTGTCTATGGAAGTCTTGGTACCTTTTTTGTGAATCGGAGTTACTATTGAGGTTTTAAATTCAGTGGGCATTTTTCCTGTTATCAAGATCAAATTCAGTATATGTAATAGTGGGTTTAATATTTCTAAATGCGTTTGTTTTATAAGCTTGGCTTGTATACCATCATAACCTGGTGAACTATTATTTTTTAAAGTTGAAATATGATTGATTAGTTCATTACTGGTTATGGGGTTAAGGTAAATAGAATTCACCACTGGCGGATCTTGTTTCTGTTCTTCTTGTGGTGGTGGAATTTCTTTATCCATATCTACCCCAATATTTATGTAATGGTCATTACAGAAATTAGAAGCCTCAAGCGGATTACTGAAATTCTGTCCATCCTTCGTTTTTATATTTATAAAAGTATGGTCGTTTTCATTACTTTCATAGGTAGCATCTTTAATTATTTTGTAAAGTTTTTTCATATAATTTTTATTGTTTTCAATTTGATTTTTATAATAATGATTTTTTTGTTTATATATAAGTTCGTTTAAGTTGTTTCTGTATTCTCTGTATTCTTTTACCAACTGGGGGTTGAAATGTTTTGATTTTTTTTTTCATTTTATCTCTAGTTTTGATTGATGTGATAATGCCCTGACTTATCCAGTCTTTTATTTTTTTATCTTTTTTAACTTTTTCAGTGTAAGTTTGAGTGGCACTGAACATTAATTGATGATATGTATCTAAAAAAATTGTTGTTGCTGTTTCAGCATCGTTTATATTCAGTACAGTAGACCAATCAAAATTTTGTGAAAGTAGTCTGAATTTTGAAATATTCAATTTAGATTTAGTGTTACTTTGAGGTTTTAATAAATTCTCAAGAGATTTTTCTCTCTGGCTGGCAATAAACATAATTGGGCTATGATCAGTTATATCTTCTTCCAGTATATATGACTTAAAACATAATTTATTAGATATTGATTTTTGCTTAATAAATGAAAGGTCTAGGCAAGTTTTTGATTGCGGTCTTGTTATTAAGTTAATGTATGATTGAAATCCAAGTGAGCTCATCATTGCAATATAGTTTGCAACATGATTATCATTTTTTTCCAAAATATTGATGTTAGTGTCTCCCAGAAAAATTTCAATGGAAGAAGTATGTATGCAAATAATTTATGAAGTCCATCTTTGGTACAGGAGGTGGTTTATAGGTTGCTGTTAAACCAAAGGTTCAGCCCTTTATTTCAAATTTTATCCTGCTGAGGGTTGCTCTTGAGTTTGCCAAATTTATAAAAGAGAAATCTACATTTAAATGTTTTTTTACTAGAATTATAATCCCATCATTTTTATTATAGTGAGCTTCATTGTAAAATACTTTATAGCCAGGAATGTTACAATTATTTATCGGATCAATTTGAAAGGTTTCCGTGAGCACAATAATATCCATATAATTTGATTCATAAGTTTCCAAAAATGTGATTAGATTATCAATATTTCTTTTTAAGCTTCTGATATTGAAATGAATAAAGCTAAGAACATACTCTTTACTAAACCTAGAAGATGTATTTCGTCGATTAGGGTCCGCAGACTTCCAAATTAACGAAGACAGGTGTCATTTGTGCTAGGAAGAAATTGTTTATTCAGGACACGTGGTTAACAAAGAACTTCACGAAGAAGGCTTCAAAACGGGCAAAGATAAGGTTAGAGCCACCATGGCTCGCAGACTTTCCGAACAGCAAAAAATTAGGGTAGATGTCGTGGTACCAAAGATTCATCAAGGACCTCTCTACTTCTAAATTACCAAAAAAAAAACGACGATGGAGATGGGATCCAGAACAGAACGGCATGGTTTTTGGTCTGCCCGGATTTTTCACGGTCACGATAGAGCCCCGTCACATGTTGATGGATGCGGGGATGCAGATAATAATAACAGTGTCACTGAAAAAGAACTCTTAGTTGTAGTAGTCTTGGCATCTTCGAAGAATAGGCCAGATTATATGGCACAAGATCACGATCTTCGGGACAAATATGATTCCAAATAAAACGAGGTGTCGAATCCATGGGGAGTCTCCTTACAACAGCAGGTCACCTAGAGTCTGGGTATAGCGAAGAACATAGCGAGAATAGCACAGAGGCACTACTGGCCGGGGATATTCACGATCGCTGCGGAGTTCGTGAGAGGTGGCACCGTTTGTCAACAATACAAACCGTCTCAGTCGCAGACTTCGAGAAGGATGGTTTCCACCTTCATGCCAGACCGCGAACAACAATAAAATCAGATGTAATTGAACCACTACCAACGTAAAGTAAGGGAAACAGTTATATACGTAATAGTGTTCCAAGACAAAATCTATGGAAGTCTGTGCAACACGGTAAGTGACAGATAGCATGGTTTGCGGGACTTTTAAAGACAAAAGGTCCTGAGAGTTGGCGTGTGAGATTGAACCTGCAAATGACGATCGGATGAGTCTACCGATGGGAGCTGGTTTAGATGCGAGAGGTATGGCAAGCGATTTCAAGATTTGTAAAACATTCCAAAGAGGCGCGAGTATAGAGAGCAAGGGAGCAAATGCAGAAAGAGTGGGTCTCGAAACAATTGAAAGAAAAGGCGATTTTATGATAAAGCGGCAACTGCAAACACTGACAGGGTTGGAACGACTTCCTTAAGGATTCCACCACTTTTTTTCTGTCTCCCAAAACTCGAAGAGAAAATTCAAAGAAGAAGATAGAGAAATAGCGAGGGTAGTAAGGACTATGTCATAGACTTTCATAGACCTCAGAGAGCTGGTGCGTCCTGAGTTCCGCTCAATGTGATGAGTGGATTGGTGGTCTCTATAGGTATCCAACGCCATCCGCCATCCAATTCCATTTTATGTTTCATTTATAATTTTGAAAAATATATCAATGGATCATCCTCTACTAAAAAGTTCCTGACGGGTTAAATATCACAAACTATCTAACCCAAAATAATCATCAACATGCTCAATTTGGCCGCCCCATATTAAATATTTCTAATATATCACCTGAAACACACATAATACTTGCCGCCAGCAATCACTTCTGAACACTGCCAAAGGTATATTGTTAAGAAAAAGAAAATCTCCCTCTGGTTATGGTTTATGTTTCATAGAACATTGAAAACAAATCCAATCATGAAACTCTGCGGTGTATAGCACATAATAATAGAAAACTCGTAAACGAGCAACCTGTTCGATTTTTCTATTCCAGCGGATGCGTTTTAGAATATGGTCTGTGCCGGCGGTATAATAGAATGTATCGAAAAGCCATTCAGGTTAAACAAGGCACTAATTCAAGAGCATAATCCTTAAAAACGAGCTCAATTGAAAATAAAAATCTGTGGGATTCAAACTAACAAGCGTAATTTAGCCGCTCAGATAATACAGACGCGAATTTTGGTGGGAAGAATTAAAGCCAATAATGCGGTTTTGGAACTGTCTATGATCATTTTTACGATAATTGTTCATAGAATAAGTGGTTGAAGTTTTAGCTATTATTGATTTAGATGGATTGTCGATTTTGAGCGCATTTTTGATAGAGTATTTCGTGAAGATGTAGCTTCATCGTATGATTCAGCATCGATGTAAAAACGGTGGGCTGTGCATTGTATCGGAATGGGAATTCATCGCTTTTTAACATGTCTGTCTTAAAAAATTTAGAGTTACATAAGGAATCAACAATGGCATTCAAAATCTTGGGGGTAGCTGCCAAAATTCCATACCACCATCAGTTCAAGGAATAATAAATTAATCCGGTTCGTTTGTATTTAGTTCAGTTGAGTGGAGTCCGCATTCCGTATAAACAAATTTTTAGGAGTGAGTTTTCGAAAATATCCAAATCAACTTTACCTTAATCAATCCATATATCGTCCACAAACAACTGCACTCCTTTTTTTATACATATTATTATGTCATATATTATCATATATTCTCTTTCCGTGGACGGTTATATGATGATGAACGGATAATAATTACATATTCATTTTTCTCAAAACGAATGATAAAATACTAACTTATATTGCCTACCGATAATTATGAGATAACATCATGGAAACTATTTATGAGTTGACGTTGGGATCAGCAATCGAATGATTTACAATAGACCTTGACGAAACTAGTAGTCGGGTTAAATATGTATTTGGATATGAAAGTTGACTTGTACCCAACAGTTGGTTTTTTATAATTTTCTGGAAATTGCATTACTCAAAATTTGTCTTCAGATTTGGAGAGGGATGGGGTAGAATCTCGCCACAGAAGAAAAAATTGAGTTAGCTTGGTTGTGATTCTTCATCTTATGAAGAAAAATACAACATTCGCTGGCAAAGAGTATGAATCTTCCAAAAATAGCTATCCTTTGTCTTTTTTGCCACTCTTTTAAATGTCGTGCATTTGCAAGGGTTAGTCAGAAAAAGTTTCATGTTCAGCATTTTTTTTTAACGTGACATAAGAGCAAACCATCACTTTTCTAATGACTGATGCAGGTCGAAAGTTTTATCAAATTTTAGCCGGTTTTTTCACTTTTGTCCGGTATTGTATACATATAAAGGGGAAAAACGTGTCAAGTTAAGTTTCAAAATCGAACTAATCAGAGAAAATTATAGGTGGAAGGGTATATTATATACGAGGAGACAAACGTGTCAAGTCCGCGTCAAAAAAAATCATTCTTTTGCCGGTTGCTGGAAACACGGCCACAATTGACACCACGATCATACCCTTTGAAAACTTCTAAACATATTGTGGTAGATAGAGTTTCAGGTCTTATATAGTCTTCGAAACGTTCTTATATTTTCAGGAAGCAGTTCGTTCTGGAATAAGTTTGAGATTTTACATTCGTTTTAACGATCTTTGTTTAAAATTGATGCATTCAAATTTATTCCACCTTCTGATTCAAAGGCTCTTGATGGTTTGTTTAATAATGTTTGTTATTCATCATGTGAAATTTAGTCGCGTTTCCGGTAAAATATTATTTATATTTAAACTTAAACTGCAATGTGGACATTCAAACCAAATATTATGATTAACTTCACCAACAAGAACTCAACTCTAACATTGTACAGCGTTTTCAAACTTGATTCAACATTATTGCTAACTCCGTTTTTACTTCAGCTTCAAACTCGGTTGAATGGACTTACTAGTAGTATAGGAACTTTTTCCGCTATTTACTATGGTGGAGCCCGAACAAAAAACGAACATCGCGTTCAGAAGTTGTATCAATAATCAATGAATCTTTATCCTAATCTCAGAAATGACAAAGCGGTGTGTGGTTTTCCAAATTCTTGAAGGGGCTACTTTAAACAAGATGAAGCACTTGTCCCTTATGTTCGCCAGATTGATATCCAATGACAACACTTTTTAGTGTAAGTGGCATGTTTGCAGCAGTGTGACAATAAAATTTTTTGAGCAGACAAATGCGAAGCTCTGTCTTCATTCAACCGACCCTGTAGGTACGATAACTGATATGATTTTTATGCATACACCCAAATTTGTGGCATCCTGTACCCTTCTCAGCTGAACCTCTGGCTAAAGAGAAAAAGTCGTTCGGCACAAAGTTTCATTCCAAGCATATTCCTGATGAATATGTCCTAGTAGTATTCCTGAAAGCAGCCACAACCTATATTGCCTAGTATATATGACTACGCCTTAACGACCGCAGTCCATATTACTAACTATAAATTGTAACTAACCCAAACCAGCGGCTGCCTGCCGTGGATCTCAACAGCAAGTAGCATCCAGCGTCTGGTTAAGCTGCCAAGTATGACCGCGGCTTTATTGCAAAAATATCAGATGTGATAAGATAAGAAACGTGAAAAATTGGTATGGACGCGTAAATTCACGTATGATCGCACCATTTAGCCGATTCAAATAAATGATGAATCAGTTTTTGTAGTTTACAAGATAAAGTATCTTGAGGTTTTATTGACGCGCGTCTTCCACTTCTGCAAAATACTTCTCATGTTTGGCAAAATTCTTTCTATATTATCCAATCTTGTGTCCTAAGTTCAAATAAAATAAAGACCTAGGTGTAGCTCAATCTATATCGAACAGCGATAAGACCCACTTGTGGCTGTCCTACATGGTGCAGAATGTCTGACTCTCAAATTGCGCGACCGCAAAGAACACAATATCTGAATCTACTTGGTTCCCTCAACTTACCGGGAAGAAAGCCGATCTTCAATCATGGATTTGCACGACCTCGTCAACCCAAAGGGTGCAGGAGTATGTTGTAGATAGAGCTAAATGCTTTTAACGCTCTGAGATAGGGAATTTACCATTGACTGTGAATTTAACCAGACCTTCACATGAATGTCCAACATTTATTACAAACTAGCTGAAATTCCGCGAGTCCGCTAGCCTGTCTAAGTTAATATAAAATAACATACTTCCGATTCAATGAAACTATGAAACTAAAGGTTATCTTACAAGTGATATGTTCTAAAACATTTACCTAATACTATATAACTATACTACATACCATTTATCATCTACATTCACCTTACATCGCCAATATTTATTAAATGTGAACACAGTATATTTTGAACGTACCAAATGGCGATAGCTGACAAATGTCAGTTTTTGTCAAAAATTTGAATATAAATATTTGAATATAAATCTTAATTTCCCAATATCAGCTATGAGTTGACAAATAAAACGATGCTTTTGGACTATTTCCTGATTAAACTGTTAACCCTGCAAAATTTTCATTCAACGTCTTTTTGCGACTCTTGAACTATAAGAACATGAACATTAAGATTTTTATCTTTATATAGAGGATAAGCAGTCTTTCAGGAAGATGAGTAAGTTTGGCTTTTGTCCGTACCTATTATAGTCGCATCTCAATCTTAGACTTGTGTCGCATTCCGCAAAGCTAGACTCAAAGCTCAAGTTTCCGTCTGCACCATAGTAGAGGCTTCGTGAATTCTCTGTAAAACAGGGTTTGGGTACTCATTTTCCAGAAACGTTTATTTTCTCCGTGTTTTTTTCTCACCATTTTTGAAAGGATACATCGAGGGTCAACCATGATACTATGACAAACATATGATATGACGAAAGATATGCTCACGTGCAGGTTTCGCTGACCTCATTGCGTGTCCAAACCTCAAAATTTATAGGTTACTGGATTACCATGATACTAACAGCTATATGCACCGTACATGAGCTTAGCCAATCTCGATTAATTTTTAAAGTTAGATTAAGCGGTGTTTTGTATGCACCGAAGAATTCGCTGCAAGGATCGTTAATCCCTGATGAGACTTTTGACAACGTCACAAAATAACCTAGAAAAATATATAAATAACAATTTTGAAATTTATGTTGCGTGATTTGTTTTGAGTTTTGCTATTTGCTTGCAAGTTCTAATGAAAAATGAGCAACCATATGGATCAGTAACATCCGCAAGCCTGATATGACGTTTAGCAAACATTAGCCAAGGGGTTTTTCTTGTAAATTCAATCTTTGGTGTAGGTATCAACTTTTATTCTTGAACCATTCGTATATTTGCTTTTCCTCTTTTCTTGGGCTTAGATTTCATGATATTGAGTGGTTATTATATACTGTATACCTAGTCTAATAATACAGCAAGAATAACAATTCCATCCACCTGATGATAAATAAAAACATCACTTTTTACAACACAAGAAAATATATTTTAGTAGAAACAAGTGGTTGATTACATGATTTTGTAAGGAATGCCCCGATGAATGCCCATTGATAAATTGACAATATTGTATAATTTTCAAACTCATTATCTACTTTGAAATTATTACAAATAGGGTATAACTCGATGTACAAACTTTGGAATTAAACGCATCGTTTGACAACTCAAGAAAAGAGGAAAAACAAATATAATCAAAATAATTTCTTATATAGTCGATGAAAACACAAACCTTCTTCTATTGGGATATCTGTTATAAATTGGGACTTGGATGAAGTCAAGAAAATTGAATGAAAAAATCTCATTTGGGAAAACAAATAAAAAGTGATGAGACCATCAGTTTTAAAGGTTTTTATTTTAGTTTATCTTGTAGAGATGATTAGTATCTAAAGCTTTAAAAAATCAACAAGTCTATTTGTTTATGAGTCTGAGTTTACCCATAAACTTAAAATTTTGAATTGAATTAGAATTAGACAAAACTTTGAGATAAGGAGCCATTAGATACCTCTACAGGAGTTAGATAGGTAGGTACCTACTTTTAACACCAATCCAAATTGAGTCGATCGATATAACGATAAAAAATCATAGGTGAAATATGCGGTAGATATCAGAGTGTGATAGGTATACACTGTTTTCTTTGTACCTACCTACTAAAATAGGTACCTATTCAATTCAATATTCTATTGAGCAATTCGCATTATTATGAGTGTGTTAGTGGAGCAATAAATATTGCTTGATATTGAGATCTTTTTTGTATAGTACACACTGACCACCTATTGGAATTGGGAAAGAATCCTACTCCAATCGATTTTTTAAAAATCTAAATAATCCTCCGTTGATATTCCACTTTCATAGTTTTGTCTTTAGTCGCAAAACCTCAAAATCTGTAGGATAAACATAAACAAATGAAAGACTAGGTTAGAATTCGTTGAAATTCTTCGATTAAGCCTAGAAAATGGGGCGATCAGAGTTAAGCGACCGATTCAGGCTTAAGCGCTGCGGTGCATCAAAAAATTGGAATATAATCGCGATAAAGACTTCATGCGGATCAGATTTCTACGGTGCATATAGGTGTAAAACAAACAAGATAAACTCTCGCACATCCCCCTTCAGAAGTCATCACGTAACCTACCTCAAACCTATATAATCAATGTCACGCGGGGACGTCATGCGTGAGCCAGTTCAAATTTTCACTAGCAAATGGTAACTAGGTAACGGAATGAATGTTTCAAATCCAACCTCACTTTTGGCTCGCGGTGACGACATGCGCGGCTTGGTTTTATCCTCGTCCACAAAACATTAAACCCAATAGAAAAAAAACTCAAATGGCCAAGGTAAAACCCTGTTTTTCCATTTGAGCTAGTTCTCCGGCCGACAAACAAAAAATATGGGGGAGCTTGTGAGCCAGTGTATCTTCGCCAAAACGTGATAAAAAATCTATGCATCAGACTCCGTATTTGATAAGATCTGTTGAGATTTGATCCAAACGATCCCAAGCTGTCTGTCTCACTGACAATTGTCTAGTTTCAAATTTCGATTTAAACATTGAATTAGCCGGCATGACTTTTCGATAATTCGTATCAGTTTTCCGAATTTGCATGTGTTATTTATTGCTATTTCACTTTTGTCGTTCCAATTGTTTGATCAAAACTCAGACTTTAATATTATGGGTGATAGTGACTAAAGTCCGTTTCACGAGGATTGCTACTCACGTCATTGATTGTTTCCAAAGGCGTCGCCAGCCAGTGGGACAGGGAGGAGCCATATCGAAGAATTGGAAAAAATCAAAGCTAACCTAAACTTTAAAAAAAAAATTGTCGTTTTTTTTTTGGTAATTTGCAAACCACTCCACTCATCATCGCAATTTTAACATTATTTTCGAAAGTTTTGAACAACAATTTCAAACTTCTCATCCCCGTTTTTTAGTTTTTTGAATCTCCAAGAAGGGGCAACAGCCCCCCCCCCTGCCCATGCCTGGCGACGCCATCATTGTCTCTCTTTTTCTAACTAATGGAGAGGTTCAAACAGCTGATTTCTATCTTCTCAGAATAATAATGACCTGAAATTTGGTTATGTAATCAAGTAATTGATCAAAACAATGTGGTTGTCAAAACACAAGACAGTTGACTTCTCCAATGTCACAATTTTGTTGTATAAAATGCCTCGTCGGTATTCGGAATGTGAACAAAACACGATAAGAAAGCTTGTGGTCCACTTAACGAAGGTTTTGGAGATGCTGGAAAACGTTTGTTACCACTGGAGGATGTTTTGGACGTGAGTTGTTTCATAAGACTAGTTATTTGTACCTATTAATTTCCTAAACTTTTGTAGATAGTGTCTGATGCCCTGGGAATTGCAATTACAACTCTTGAATTGATCAGTTCTCATGAAATCAGCAGAATTGATGAGGATTTCAAGGCATCCACGTCAACTGCAGTCCAGAGATCTGGAGGATAGATGGATTAATCGAGCAGTCATACGTTGTTGAGAGAAGAATCCAGTTTTTAAGGGCTATTATTGTTATTGAATGAATATTTTGAACAGGCAGAATTCTACATTATTTTAGTTCATTTAGTTCGTGTTCTTGATTTCAGTTTCCACACCTATGTTGCGCTTGTATTTTTTTTGTAATAAAATTACGTTCACTATTTTCTTTTTCCATAGTTGAGTTATATGACTTATTATTTATCACCTTATGATGGGCAGGAGGTGATGTTTTGCAGTTGATAACAATGATCCAAAAAATGTTTCCTTATGATTTGTCACCCCCTTAAAAAAGCCGATATTTCATGAGTTATAAAAATTAATAATTAATAATTTTTTTATAACTTAAAATAACGGCTATAGTTGGTTGGCAAATTACAAGGAAAATCCTCTACACCGCATTCTCAAAAAACAAAATGGTTTGATGTTTTGTTCTTTTTGACACTATCATAAAACTTACACTAAAAAAATACATACACTATTATTGTAGAATCAAAATATACACTCACGTTCAGATATATTATAGCACATGCCTGAATTTTGATATTTTAATATAATAAAATATAAAAGCTTCACAGAGGCATCCTGCATCAGGTATTAAAGAATTATTGGTGCATCAAAATAGTTCAATCCATCTGTCAGTTGATGGGTCATGGCGATTTCATTCAAAATATTGTTCTTTTCACGTAAAAAAAAATGAATAATCTCTTTTATTGTTTTTTTTTGTGTAAGTTTTAGGATGATTGTCTAGCACCATCCGAAAAAGTAAATTTGTGTACCTTAAGAAAATTGAAAGAAATCGCTGGTCTAGTGAACTGACAAATTGATTCAATTTATTCAATGCACCATTACATCTTTGATAACTGTTGCAGGATAAAGGTTTTATCAATTTTTAGGCTGTAAAACCACTTTTGGCCAAAAACAAAACAAAGGACCACAATGGGCCATCTGGCCTCCGAGTGAAAGCACTGCGAAGCAGAAAACTGTGGACCAGGGCATACCCCTTCGTAACCTAACCTAACCTAACCTACTTTTGGCCACCAAAGTGGTGTATTAAATTTCTTTTGGCAAATGATACATTGGAAAAATGCTGACCAGCTGATTTCTCGTGGGTTGATGGTCTTCCACTGATGGGGGGACGTCCACTGATGAGAATAAGACCGGCGGAGATCACAATTGTGGGTTTTTTGATAAAAGGGGTGTCATATTAGTTTTTTATTAAAACATGTCTATAGAGGAACGATTGCTTATAAGTATAATAAGAGAAGACCGTTTTGTGAACTATTATAAATAAAGAACAACCTTTTGCGAAAACCCACAATTGTGGCGATTGTGATTTCTTCGGTTTCACAATCAATGGACCTTTCGCGATCAACCCCGAAAGGATCAGCTTCTCAGCATTTTTCTTTTTTAATAATGATATCTTCACTGGACTACTATATGAATGTATATTCCATTCTACATTTTCTCAATGCACAAACAGAAGCGAACTGAAATAGCGTAGTCACAAGCAGTGCGCACGCTATCAGTCGCCTATGGTCTAACGATCAATCGAATCCGGATGGCGGATAAACACGCGATTACGCTTCCAATGGATGATCAGCCTGAATCCGAAATCTAAATAGAAAACAATTCTGAACGTGTTCTGGAGAGTGTTTTGGAACAAACATGGACGGCTTCAATACAAAATTTGAACGCTCTTGAGATTATATGAATTGGCTACGACATACAGTCTGTTTATGGCTTTCCTGCGGTCACGTCACAGTTTTTGACGTTTGGCAGTATGTCGTAGATTGATCGCTCCACATGTGGAATTTGTCAAGTTGATCCGAAAGACCCTCGTCCAGACGTACGTGATTTTGTTTTCAATAGCCTAGTTTACACCGATAACTCGTTTAGTTCGGTCCGCTAGGACCAAGTGGGTGGGAATAGTACGGTGAGACCAATGCTTGCTTCTCGCCCGTTTACACCGTCTTGCAACGCGTTAACTAAATGAGTACAAGCGCAATTCGTCAAATGTCAAAAACAATTCGAAACTATTTATCAGCACAATTCGTAACCAAAAAAAAACATACGTAAGTACGCTCAGATTGCCTTAGAAATAGAACCAACAAAATCACAACACATCAACAGATGCGCAGAAAAGAATATCACAAGGAAATAAAGTTACCGAAGCAGACTGCATCACTATAGAAGAGCTGGAATCTCTCATAACATCACTCAAAACTGGAAAATCTCCAGGGGAGGATATGTTAACTAACAAAATTCTGAAAAATTTGACGATAAACATCAAAAAATTCCTGGTGACTCTCTTCAATAGATGCATGGAAACTGGATACTTCTCCAAAAAATGGAAAAGGGCGATTGTGATTCCAAAGAAAAGTGAAGCTCTCCAAAACCCTTCCAGCTATAGACCGATATCTCTCCTTAGGTAAACTTTTTGAAAGATTAATCCTCTCCAGGCTAAAAGACAAGTGCGACACCCTTAACATCATACCGCAGTTCCAGTTTGGTTTTGCGGAAAAGCTGAGTACAGAGCACCTGGTAGCCAGACTGGTTGAGGACATCACAAGAGGCTTACAACGAAACCATACGACAGGCATTATATCCTACGACATTCAAAAAGCCTTTGATAAAGTCTGGCACCAAGGGTTGCTCTTTAAAATGAGCCTGGCAGGATTCTCCAAAAAAATAATCTTTATTATATACAGGGTGTTTCCTAAAGATTGGTAAAAAATTCGTTGTGTGATTCCTGGGGTATTTTCATGAAAAAAAGTTCCTATAAACATTTGCCGAAAAATGCTTCCTAAGGGAGCTACGCCCCTTTAAATAGGGCACCCCGAAGACGGTTTCTCCTCAATATTTCCGAAACCTTACATACAAAAATCATGAAATTTGGTACATCATACAAACTTTTAATGCTGAATGAGAATTTGAGCTCAGAATTTCAAAATTTTAATCAGGGGCGTACCATACTGGCGTACCATACCATTTAAAAAATTGGATTCTTTTAACCTTTAACCCCGCCAGTATGGTACGCCCCTGATTAAAATTTTGAAATTCTGAGCTCAAATTCTCATTCAGCATTAAAAGTTTGTATGATGTACCAAATTTCATGATTTTTGTATGTAAGGTTTCGGAAATATTGAGGAAAAACCGTCTTCGGGGTGCCCTATTTAAAGGGGCGTAGCTCCCTTAGGAAGCATTTTTCGGCAAATGTTTATAGGAACTTTTTTTCATGAAAATACCCCAGGAATCACACAACGAATTTTTTACCAATCTTTAGGAAACACCCTGTAGAGTTTTCTTCAGGACCGATTATTCGCCACAAAAAGCGGCAACGAACTTTCAAATTTCAAATCATTAAGGGCAGGGGTCCCACAGGGTTCCACCCCGTCCCCAATCCTGTACAATCTTTATCTCTCGGACACGCCGACGTACCCAAACACGGAAAAAGGGATGTACGCCGACGACACTATGATCTATGCGACAACCAAGAATCCTGCAATTGTCCGACTCGACTACAAAATTATTCTAATGTATTCCTGGCATACTACGATCGTTGGAAGATCAAGTTAAACAAGCGCAAAACACGAGCGATCCTCATCGCATCAAAGGAAATTAAAAATGTGCCACCGGTAAAGGTGGACAATACACCTATTCCATGGACAGCCCAAATCAAATACCTAGGTGTGATTATTGACAGAAGAATGATATGGAAAAAACATTTTTTGGAAAAAATACATGACGTCAATAAATTCTACGGTGCTCTGTACCCTTTACTATCGCCAAATAGTGCAATGTTAACTGAAAATAAACGTTTAATCTTAAAGCAAGTTTTCATCCCCAAATTAGTTCACGCTGCAGGCGCTATGTTGATCAACAAAGGCACCATGACAACTCTACAGATTTCAGAACAAGATGGTTAGAAGATGGGTCTGTACCCCATGGTTCATTAGAACGGGCGAACTCTTCAAAAACTTCCAAATAAAACCAATACAACATACTATCCTGGACGCCAAGTACACAACAAGAACCAGAATCGCTCTGCATTCCAACACTTTACTACAACAAATTTAATATTCAGCAATACATTCCAGTCGAGTGAAGATCAAATGGAGAAGAAAATTTCGCAATATCTGGTCGGCAATTCATTACATAGACATAACTCCCATCATGGAGTACTCCCCTCCCCCTCCTCCTTTTCCTCCCCCTTATTGAAAGACTAGTTCTTTCTTGTCTGAACACAATCCATCTTTATGAGCACTATAACTAAATGAAAATATCAATACCATGTATTCTGAGAATTACGTCTCAACCCTCTATTGGAGCTTGCTCCGCCCGCAAATCTCAGAACCACATCCCAGCCCAAGCACTCTTAAAAAGGGAAAAAGGTCTTTTGAACTATACCACCCCCTACGAGTTAAGATCTCTCACATCAACAGACAACATAACCTCATAATTTTGATTGTGATCGCACCAAATAAGGACCAAATTTAGTTCGGTACACCTGCTGGCGAATACCGAACCAAGAGCTGACCAGCTTAGTCCGCAACCGTCAACACCATTCGAACCAAATATTTGGTTCTGATATAATCCGAATTTAGTATTTGGTCTGCGGACCAAGTTGTCGGTGTAACCGCAGGAAAGTCATGCACAGACAGTACGTTTTTTTCAAAGTAATGACGTCATCTATGACGTGAGTATGAACCTTCGTTAAACGGACTGTAATTGGTATTGGTTTTTTTGGTTCTCCACTTTTTTTCTCAGACAATTGTGTATGAGTAGGTACCTACTATACAAACTACGTGTCGATTAAGTCCCGGGCTTTTAGTGCTTCGGACCCAGGTGGCTAGTGGATGTGAAAATTTGGGACAACCCGTTGCAAAACATAGGGGAGATATTGCCAATCAAAAAATGTCAAGCGGTAATACGACATGCGGTATTTTGACGTAAATCGAATGCGCTATTCACTGCTTAACGTCATTTACGGTATGGAAAGGTATTGTTTATCAAAAAATGTCAAGCGGTAATACCACATGCGGTATTTTGACATAGGAGAGATATTGCCAATCAAAAAATGGCAAGCAGTAATACCGCATGCGGTATTTTGACATCATTTTGACATAAATCGGATGCGGGATTTACTGCTTAACGTCATTTACGGTATGGAGAGCTGTTGTTTATCAAAGAATGTCAAGCGGTAATAGCGCATGCGGTATTTTGACATCATTTTGACATAAATGGCATGCGCGATTCACTGCCTAACGTCATTCACGCGGTAAGAAGGTTAAGGGATGTAGTTATTTACGTTACGTAGCGTGGAGCGCTATTTCGAATACCGCACAAAACGTATGCCTATGGAGGACTGTAACTAGGAGAGTAATCGAGATGCATAAAAGCAAGATCAGTATACATGAGGTTGCCTCACTTCGCCTGAGGTAAAGACGGAAGGGGGTAAATATGACGTCATTTGTGGATAGCGGTCTGAAACAGTCCGCGTTCTGACATTTGAGTGTCATTCCTGTCATGCAATTGAATCGGACGGCATCATGTCGTGTCATGTGTCATTACTGTCATTCGATCAATGATTGATAAAACGTTGAATTTCTTGCTAATTTTATCATTTAAATCGAAATAAAATATTATTTGATGTGTAAAATTATCTTTTGGGACATTATTATTGTATATTATTGGTCAAGGAAGCGAAAATACTGTTCCAAATGTGAGTATTTTCTATATGTATATTCAAAACATCAACCCTCAGATTTCCACAACTTTTTAACTATTATTTATGTATTAGTCCTGCCTAAATATACTGAGAAATCTACTATTGAAATATAATGAATGCTAAATTTAGGTAGAATAGAATAAACAGTTGAACACATGTAAACAAACTCTATTATGATCATTATTTCTAGACACACCTACCTTTAAAACACTATATTTGATAGACAAATCCAAGGATAAGACACTTATAAACAGTTTTCAAAACGTAAATGGATAATTTCACAAAAGAAAAACCATCGACAGCAAAAAATATCTCGTCCACCACGAAATAAATAGTGAGTTTATGATATTGATGAATGACATTCTTGATTTTATGATGGAATGGTTCGAGAAATGGCCGCAGTGGCGCTACAGTAGTAGAAAAGTGAGGCAACCTCTTATATAGAAACCTTGGCATAAAAGTGGTCCAGGTTTCAAATCGTTATTCAGCTTCAATTGTTACCCCCAGATGGCGAAGAGTCGTTAGCGATCTCATGTCAAACAAAAATGTGACCTAGGTAACATAATTGAAACAACGTTACGAATACTCTATCAAAATGCAACAATTTTTATTAGCTAGGCTGCATCAAAACTCTCACTATTTGATGATAATAGGTACCTACGAATATATTTCTTGTTATACATTATTCTGAAATTTATAGAATTTTCATATTTTTTTGTTTAATTGCATTAATTGATAGAGTAGCTGAGTGACGTCATATCCTTCATTGACAACAGTCATCATTGAACAAACCATGGGCTTGAAACACGATGCTGCGACGATTCAACCTCAATTTTTTCTTTACAGAGAATGCATTGCATGTGGAATGTGAAGTGGAAATTTGGAAAAAATGAATGAAAATGTGATAAAAGTATCTTGACAAATTATTGACAAGCAATAGACGTTACCATCACAATGAATAAATAAACGCGCTACCAGAGACAATATAAAAAAATGAGACCAACGGATTTAATCGTGAGGACCGAAACCGTGTTCCTGTAGCGCATAGCGCATCGTGACGAAAATTAGAACTAAACTGACCATCAAGAAATATCATACTTTTATATATCTATCTCTTTTTCTATGCCAGAACCTGTTTGGTAGAAAGAGAAAGCAACCTATCAAAAATTCTAATGTCGTTACCTTGGTTCCGTCAACCGTCAATCAATAATCAGTCATAACATAGCAACACACAACACTTAACCCTGCTTCCGGCTTCTTCCTTTCATGAAAAATATTTTTTACTTTTGAGTAATACTAGATACTACTAGATACTCACTATTACTTAGTTAAGTGCCAAAAGTTAATCAAAACTGGTAAGTTGACTAACTTGCATCAAGTATAAATGCTTATGCTTATTTGTATATTTGCGCTAGTGCTATGGACGGAAGAGACAGCTATGATGGGTTATTTGAATCTCATGGTGCCTCTAGATATACCTACATGCAAATATCTAAAAAACCAACAAGGTAACGGAAAAACTTATTCATTTAATTAGTGATTGAAATGAATTAAGAATGGCAAATGGAAATAGTCGTACATAAGCTTTATTGGTCCCTATTTAGTTTTTTTCATTTGTTCTTAGTAAAGCAGCAATGATTTGTTTCTCAATAATTGGGCTGCTTGCTCAGGACTCAATTTCAATTACATTTCAAATAAATACACAGCAGACTTTAATTTATCTTATTTTTGTCAAAAAATATTTTAGAATAGCTTGTTAAATAATGATGTATATTGATTCTTGACACTGCGACTATAATCAGTTGTGTAATTTTCAAGCTGAGAAATGATTATCACTTGTTGTTTGTCAATATTATGTACATTATTATCTAAACTAAAGATTATCAACAAAAATTAGAAAACAAGATTGAAATTTTGTCCAATTTCCCTTTTTGATATTTTCAGGTTCCTATTCTGTGATATGGAATGGATGTGGAATGTTAGTAGATTCTGTGGATGTACCACGTTTACGTAGATTTACCTATAGCAATTAACTCTTTTTGTGCCAAATTATGGAGTATGGAGATGTATATACCTATAGTGTTAGTAGGGTTCAAATGAAATGTTTTTTTAATAGTTTTTGATATGTTTTTCTCATCAACTAAAATTTTTTTTGTGATACTTATTTACGAGGTAAGAATTGTTTTCTTTGTAATAACCATTTATAGGGTAAGAACTGTTCCTATTTTTCAAGTGAAGGGATTTTTATTTGTTTATTAATTTATTCTCAATACATTTTTTCGACACTAGACTTGTTTTATTTAAATATTTATAGAAAATATGTTTACAATAAAGAAAAAAAAAAGTGGTTCTTTATTTTAAAAAGAATGTTGCACTTTTCTCAGGTAACTATTGTTGAATTTGAACTAAAATTTATTTTTACACAAAATCAATCAGAAAAGTGCAAAATCTTGTTAGATGAACACGGATTGTTTTTTGTTTCACATCGAAGTAGCATGCGAGGTGCGACATGCAGCCAGGAAGCATGCTACTTACTTGACCTTCTTCGACAAAGATAGTGAGAATGATTTCACATTCCAGTGGCACCATGCGATGCCACTCAGATGTGAAATCACTCATATTATCATATTTGTATAGGTTTTGAAATATTTAGCATCCTCCAGGCAAACAAGTCGCATATCACATGATAGGTACTTTGATGTGAAACTGAAAACAATACAAAATGTGGGTTTCCAAATGCCCGCCAAGACTGTTAGTTTCTCCTGTAGCCAAGGGTGGCGCCAGCGTAACACTGTCTCCAAAGTGTACCATATAATCAGTAACTCTCTTTTTTTGTTATTTCTCTATGCGCGCTACTAGCAACAGCGCCCTCAAATGAACTAAGCAAAAAAAAGGGACAGATTTTCAGGGATATTCGTATGTCGATTCGTCTCCTAGTTATAGTCCTCCATACGTATGCCATACAACCTGACAATAATTATCAAGCCGTGTTTTTATTGAGGTGAAGAATTTATTCATCGGTTGTCAACTTGAACAAAAATACGCCCGTCAAGCACATGATGTCAATTGGAGCCTTTCAAATCTTCGCGCGAAAACTGTCGCATTATTCTGCGACTTGAGTTCATTGGGTGTCATGTCAATACAAAACTTTTCTTCTTAAGATCATTCTAAGAATCAACACTTGAAGTTTGGCCATATACTCAAAGCACCCTTTATTTTAAATGTATTAGATGATAGGTAGTCTAAATGGAAAGGGTGCCATATAAATCAGTAACCATTTTGAGGTATTCAAAGAAGACTCAATAAGTCTACAAATAGAAACTATAGAAAAATGTTTTCGATAACTAAAAGTACAAAAAATAATTTGGTTTATAGTGTTTGTACTTAAATTAATCTTATATGTTGAAGAATATTGAGTTTTTGATATATTTTTTTAGTCACATAGTGAGTTTTGCAACCACTATATTATGATATTTAGCAGGTGTAGTATATATCTGGAGATATATGGAAATATTGGAAACATAGATTTCCAAGAAGCAGGTTTTATTTCAAGAACCTTTTTTAAAGATTTCAACAAAAGACTCTTGAGAAGGAACTCAAATAAATATTCATTAAAATAGTAAAAACAAAAAAATCTTTTTGGGGTCCAAAAAATCAGTCTATGCACTTGGTGCAGAGTTGAGTGGAAAAAATGAGACTGTTTCGTATAAATAATCGTTATTTTGGAAAATTTAGTGAAACAATAGTTAAGAATATAATATTTTCATCCATCAATAAAATACAAAACTATTTGTTCCAATTCTTAATAAAGACGATTTATTATTATTATTATTATTATACAGCGAGTGCTAAACCACTCAACGGCGGTTCTGGAGCAAAATGTTGGGAGGGGGTTATATCATGCGAGATGCTTCAAAATGCGCCGCAGGCGATACATTTTTGAACCTCCTATTTTCGGCAACCAAAAATGAATAAATTGGGTTTCTTTAGTATTGATAGTGATCATGATTTCGTGGGTATGATGAGGGTTTCCCGACTTTTTCACTCAAATTATGTTATTCCAATCTACTATAGACCTCCAACATGCTTATAGGAAGACGATTTTTTGAAGAATTTGAAAATTCCAATATTTCCATTATTTCCGACGGAAATACTTACATCACTAGTCTTGCTCCATGGAAGATCTTAAATAAAAGCAAAAACGTTTTAAGATGGAAAATGAGCATTCCGCTGAGCAAACTATTACCGCCATGGCCACGAATATGCGTAAAGCAGTTTTTACATTCGGGAAAACTGCTTCCAAGTTAAGAGTACGAATATATGAATATCGGGTTTTTCAATAATTTCCAAAACATTTTGAGTCTTTTGAAAAATCATCTTCCTGGTCATATTACATTCTTGTACGTTTTTGGCGCTTTGGATTGACTCTTAAGATACCTACTTATTTGATTACGTTCGAAGACTTATTGGGGAAAGAACACAAGAAGCTACATATGCACATGCTACAAAAAAAGGGTTATGTCCGAACTCATTGGACACGAATGGCTCAGTTTATCAACATTTAAAGGTGTAATCAAATTTTGATTTTGTACCTATAATCATCTTCTTATACTTGATGAAAGTACTGTACTTATATCAACAATGGTGAATGAAGTATAGGAAGGCGTTTATCAGCTCAACATACATTGCTAAAATGTGCGATTCAAGCACTCAAACATGAAATCTCCATTTTTTTATTGCAGATTGCAGACTCACTCAAGGCTAATCCACTTCCAGTCAACAATTTCACGTTATCTATAAGGGCCTCGCATGGGAGGACGCACAAACAGAAAAAGACAATAAATTGCATTTAGTTTTAGATATTGTCCCGGTTATTGTTATCCTAACCACATTTTTTTTTTTATATCAGAACCAGAACTGAAATATGCCAATAAATATAATGCACTGAATTGTTGGTGTTTTTTATCACTCCTTGACGTTTGATGGTGAAGTAGTGATTTGCCATCAATTATCCATCATGGCAAAATGCCTTGCGGCCAAATGACGGCCGGCGTGCCAAATTGATACTCCTCAGGTGATAACTGCCTGTACATTGCCAATGAGAATTGCAGGCATCGCCGTTACTATAGAGTTACATTGCCGGGATGGCATGTTTGCTGGGATGTTTCTATCTTCCTCAAAACCAAAAAACTCCTTTTCGCAGTGACTGTTGTTATATACAGGTAAAACAATAGATATGTGAAGCAACATTCTTATCCTTGGGAGAAATATTTCATGGCATTCTTTCAATGTGCAAACAGCATTTTTAGCTCAACAGATAATGGACAATTTGCATACATTTTCATATTTAGCAGGTGTAGTATATATCTGGAGATATATGGAAATATTGGAAACATAGATTTCCAAGAAGCAGGTTTTATTTCAAGAACCTTTTTTAAAGATTTCAACAAAAGACTCTTGAGAAGGAACTCAAATAAATATTCATTAAAATAGTAAAAACAAAAAAATCTTTTTGGGGTCCAAAAAATCAGTCTATGCACTTGGTGCAGAGTTGAGTGGAAAAAATGAGACTGTTTCGTATAAATAATCGTTATTTTGGAAAATTTAGTGAAACAATAGTTAAGAATATAATATTTTCATCCATCATTAAAATACAAAACTATTTGTTCCAATTCTTAATAAAGACGATTTATTATTATTATTATTATTATACAGCGAGTGCTAAACCACTCAACGGCGGTTCTGGAGCAAAATGTTGGGAGGGGGTTATATCATGCGAGATGCTTCAAAATGCGCCGCAGGCGATACATTTTTGAACCTCCTATTTTCGGCAATCAAAAATGAATAAATTGGGTTTCTTTAGTATTGATAGTGATCATGATTTCGTGGGTATGATGAGGGTTTCCCGACTTTTTCACTCAAATTATGTTATTCCAATCTACTATAGACCTCCAACATTCTTATAGGAAGACGATTTTTTGAAGAATTTGAAAATTCCAATATTTCCATTATTTCCGACGGAAATACTTACATCACTAGTCTTGCTCCATGGAAGATCTTAAATAAAAGCAAAAACGTTTTAAGATGGAAAATGAGCATTCCGCTGAGCAAACTATTACCGCCATGGCCACGAATATGCGTAAAGCAGTTTTTACATTCGGGAAAACTGCTTCCAAGTTAAGAGTACGAATATATGAATATCGGGTTTTTCAATAATTTCCAAAACATTTTGAGTCTTTTGAAAAATCATCTTCCTGGTCATATTACATTCTTGTACGTTTTTGGCGCTTTGGATTGACTCTTAAGATACCTACTTATTTAATTTATTAAATTTCGGAACATCCTTCAATAATCTATTATAATAATTGCGCTGGCCATCGTCGTATTTTTTCCTTGATTATTCTTTGAAAATTTGCCGCTCTACGCCGCGTCGTATTGTGCGTAATGAAAAAAATACGGCACTGGTTCCCGTCTAAGTTTATTATGCAAAATAAGATATTCTTTGTTATTTTCGTTAGCTCCGGCCAATATTACTGCTGCTTCATTCATGATGCCATTGGAATACCACTATAAATTTCAATGACATTGATTATCTTGTATGTCAGTTTAGGTTGTGTTTTATGAAACATTTGACATTCTGTCTGTTTCACATGTTTAACGCTTGGCGTAATAAGATAACGCGGAATTATTACCGCAACGCATGCGGTATTGCAATTGGCAATATCTCTCCATAAATCGGTTGCGCGATTCGCTGCTTAACGTCGTTCACGGTGATAAGGTTACCGCAAGTAGTTATTTACGTTACGTAGGGTGGAGCGCTATTTTGAATACCGCACAAAACGTATGCCATACAACCTGACAATTATCAAGCCGTGTTTTTATTGAGGTGAAAAATGTATTCATCGGTTGTCAACTTGAACAAAAATACGCCCGCCAAGCTCATGATGTAAATGAGAGCTTTCCAAAACTTCGCGTTAAAATTGCGTGAAAACATTATTCTGCGACTTGAGTTCATTGGGTTTCATGTTAATACGAAACTTTTCTTCTTGAAATTATTCAAGAAATTAACTCTAACTCTAACTAACTGAAGTTTGGCCATACACTCATAGCACCCTGTATTTTAAATGTATTAGATGATAGGTAATCCAAATGGAAAGGATGCCATCATAAACCATTCAAATGGTTTATGATGGCATTCCTTTCCTCCAAAGAAAACCAGAAAAATGTTTTTGATAATTAAAAGTACGAAAAATTATCTGGTTTATAGTGTTTATACTTGAATAGATGTTAAATGTTGAGTTTTTGATATATTTTTTTAGTCACATAATAGTGGGTATTGCCACTACATTATGATATTTAGCAGGTGTAGTATACATATATCCGGAAATATATTATGGAAATATTGGAAACATAGATTTCCAAGAACCAGGTCTAATTTTTAGAACCTTTAATAAAGCTTTTAACAAAAAACTCCTGAAAAGTAACTACAAATATTACGCTCAAATAAATATTCATCAAAATAGTAGAAAGAAAAAATTGTTTTTGGGGTCCAAAAAATCAGTCCATGCACTTGGTGCAGAGTTGAGTTGAAAAAATGGGACTGTTTCATTTCGCCCATTGTTCTCCAGAGATATATGTTTCTATCTTCCTCAAAACCAAAAAACTCCTTTCCGCAGTGACTGTTGTTATATACAGGTAAAACAATAGATATGTGAAGCAACATTCTTATCCTTGGGAGAAATATTTCATGGCATTCTTTCAATGTGCAAACAGCATTTTTAGCTCAACAGATAATGGACAATTTGCATACATTTTCAAAAGGCTTGAAATTTTATACAGGTATTCTAGACAATGCCACATATCACTCGAAATATATGGGAAACTCCCATACAATAGTGTGAAATGAAATTCGCCAGCGCCCTACAACGGGTAGTCCTCGTACTTTTGACATTTTTTTCTCAAAAACGTGAAGAGATCTGTTTTTATTGCATACGGTGGAGCCATCTATTGGATAAAATACGATTTATACCACGTTCGAAATTTCAATTCAAATATTTATCACATGGTATATCAAAAGTTATTCTGGTAAAAAGCATAAATTTTTTAAAAACGTTCATTTTATAATGTCTATACAACCTATGCATATCTTTCAGTTTATAACTTTTGACAAGCCATGTGAATCAATATTTTGATTAAAATAATTCGAATGTTGAGTCTATAAAATGCAAACCACAAAATTTATAGGACTTGTAGGTATACCCAGTTGTGCTACAGTTTTGTTGTTCAAAATAGAATTTTTAACATGCTGAACCAATTTTTCTAAAACAGTGGAAGAACTTTTATTGGAAAGGAAAAAATGCGTTTTGTTAAAAATATCCACACATCCAGGGGAAGATACATTTCTCAAAGAACTCACTCACATTATAGTCCAATCCAAGGTTCAAACACAAATTTCAAGATAATCTAGCTATTGCAAATTAGATCTTTCGGCACAAAATTCAAATTACACTCGAAATGACAATGACGTCTAGGGTTAGGGACATAGAACAAAGTTTATATATTCGAAGTTAGGGATTGGTTATTTATGGCAACCGTTGTTAAGGAGAACCTCCGTCTCTAGCGCCATCCAACGGGTACTCCTCTAAACAAATCCGACTTGATCAACTGGTTACCTGAAACTTCATTCACATTGGCTCCCATTCAAGTTTTCTATATATTTTAAGTGATATAATGGACAATGCTAGAAAGTCATCTGCGATCTTTTTTTCCAAAATACCCGAAAACATACTAAATAAATAAAAAAAAAGCAAATCACACTGTATGATGGAAAACGTGGAGGGGCCATATTACCATCCCCAGAGAGAGAGAGAGTCATCTTAGTCAATACGCCAGACAAAGATAGATAATGTATTCTGTGACGTAGTGGATGTTGATTGGCGCTCTTTAATCGGTGATTACTACATTGATTGAGGTCGTAGGTTGATTTTTTGAACATCAATGGCATCAGTACTTACTAATCCTTATATTTTTCATATTTTCAGAAATATGCAAATTGTCCATTCCATAGCTGATCCGGGCATATTTTCATCGCACTGCTACCTCCTCAATCTATCAATTTGATTAAATGTTCTTATTGATTATCAAGCTACGGTTGGGCCCCCCCTGTACCCCCCCCCCCGTGGATCCACCACTGTTCTCCTCCTCTTCCTTACTGCTTCCTTCTGTTCCCATATCATTCTTCATCAAGCGCGAATACTGAGTTTCTACTGTTGCCAGTATCTGTATTCAATACTATCGCTCGATATCAAGATTTCGTAGGTATGATGAGGGTTACCGACTTTTTCTCTGAAGTTATCTAATTCCAATGAACTAGATCTCCAACATGCATATTATGGGAACACGATTTTGTGAAAAATTTAAAATTTTCAATATTTCCATTACTGACGGAGATACTTACAACACTAGTCTTGCTCCATGGTAGATCTTAAATAAAAGCTAAAACGTTTTGAGGAGGAAAATGAGCGTTCCCCTGAGCAAACTATTAATTCCCGCCATGGCCACGAATATGCGTAAAGCAGTTTTCACGTTCGGCATTTCATATCGGGTTCTTCAACTATTTCCAAAAAAATTCTGAGTCTTTTGAAAAATCATCTTCCAGGTCATATAACATTCTTGTACGTTTTTGGCACTTTGGATTGACTCTTCAAATACTTATTTAATCAATTAAATTTCGGAACATCCTTCAATAATCGTTTTTAATAATCGCGCTGGCCTTCGTCGTATTTTTTCTTTGATTATTCTTTGAAAATTTGCCGCACCTCAAATTTTGCCGAGGCGTTACTGGATTACTGCTGCTTCATTCATGATGCTATTGAGATACCACTATAATTTTCATGATTATCTTGTATGTCAGTTCAGGTTGTGTTGTATGCAACATTAGCCATCTGTCTGTTAGTGTTTGACATTTTCAACACCTGTGCCCCTATTCTTGAAAGTAAATAAAGAAAATTCTCACTAGACTTAGACTTAGACTTCATGGAGAAACGTCAAATCTCTCTCATAATCTCTACTCCCTGAAATTCAAGAATAGCATGCGGTATTGCAATTGGCAATATCTCTCCATATCTCAAACTTTTCCTCCATTAATTTGAATGGAAAAATAGAAAGAGAAGCATTAGGAATATATGCATGATTTGCCGAGTGATTTGCCGAGGTGGACTTTTTTTCAATGATAGGTAAAATGATAGAGATTCTTTGTTTTTACGAAACAATATTAAAATTTTACTTGTTTTTTTTGCTGAGGCGATTAATAAACCGATTTTCTAAATTGGTTTATATCTATCTTGTTTGGATCTCAATTTAGTCAACTCACAAACATAAAACCAAGTACCTATCCATTATTTAAATGAAATGGGAATGCGCCGTACTTTTTCCTGAGATTTCATTTGGTAGCGCACAGCCATACTTACACATCACGTAAGGACAGGTCATCAAAAAAACACAAGGGTGTAATTATAATTTTTTATTGTGACTAGATGGTTGAAAATCTTAAACCACTGTTATACAGACGATATGCACAGAGTATATTTCACTTGAAAGGTAGGGTACCTACAACAGAACGTTACTTTTTAATACTTAACAAACTAGGTTTGCCATATACATTAACAACAAATCAATCTAATGATTTTGATTGATATGATCTTAATTTACAAGAAATGTCTGAAAATAATAATATGATACATAAATATTGTCAACAACCTAGAATTATGAATGGATTTACGATTAATTTTATTTTACATTGCACCTAGCAGCCTTTTGTACTACAAACATTTTTAAAATCATATTTTTACGGACTTTTTATGAATCAATTGCATATTAAATCCAATTACTTCATTGACTATTGCCTTCATGCGGTGTGAGAATGAAATTATGTGATTGTGCAAACGATTTTAGAATAAGCCGAAAAGCCTTTTTGATCCTTCCACTCGAACGAATATAATAATATGCAACAAATTGAGATCAAGATATTTCCTGAAACCATACGATTTTCTTAAACTAATCAATTGCACAGTAGTTCAAACTAAAATATATATGAAAAACTTATAAATATACACTGAAATTATTTTCAAGTTATCTGATTCTTTGGATAGAAATTATTTGGCAATATTATGTATTTGGCACATTTGTACTCCAAGTATACATGTTAAATGTCTTTTATATGAAGAAAGACAGTTAAATGGACACTGAGATCGTGAAAGTATGTACAATCCAAAACTGATTCTCTTGTCCTCTAAACTTAGCTTTTGTACAATTATTAATTTCTACTTTACATATTCAACCGACATCGAATGGGTGCTAACTTTATACAAAATGTACAATTCGTTCCTAGTTCTTGACCAGAAGTATTGCTATCTTATGTAGAAGATTCTCTGACTAAAGTTTTCAATTCTGATTGAAAAAATTAGTGAAAAAAATCGCAAAAAAAACTGTTTTGCCGATAACTGTAATTAAACAGCCTTGCAAAACTCAATAACAGCCTATTATCAATCATCCTGGTCCTCATGTTTCAATTGGTGGCCCCCAAGGGCCTCATCCTCATCTCAGCCAGGTCTTTCACCTACACCTATACCAGTACCAGCATACTGACAGGCTTGAAGACCAGCTGATGTCGATCTCACTGGGCTAACACTAGGATAAAAACCAGTATGTTGTTTTGCTTTGAGCCTTAAAGACGCAATACTGGAAGACATTGCTGTGCAAGGTTCAGCAGCTGACCTATGATGGTACATAGAATAAGGATTGGCTGGAGTTGTGTACGGGCATTGTTGAGCTGCAACAGCACCTGGAGAACTAGTCAATCCAGTACCCATTCCACCAGGCAGCATTGAACCTGCTGCACCTCCCATTGAAGCCACCGATGTAGCTGCGTTGAAGCAGTTGACCGGACTTTGATGATGGTTTGATGGCACCACCGGCCAGAAGGGTTTTGTTCCTAATGGGCTTGGCACCTTTGTTGCCCAGTTGTTGTAAGTGGAGTATGAGTAGAAGCTGTCGTCACTGATTGCAGGCATCAAGCCATTGAACTGAGTACCAAAGCCTGTCTTGAAATCAGCAGCTGCATTCATTGCATTCATGGCATTGCGTTCACGCTTCCTCCATTTCGCTCTACGATTTTTGAACCAGACCTGTGACAAGAAAAGTTATTAACGGAAGCTCCTTGTTTTTCATGACACGTGCTCCTTAATCTAATGCGTCAGCATTTGGTCACGCTTCAGGCTCTGATTGAATGGTCAAGTCAATTGCGAATAGACGGGCTGTTCTTAATCGTATATAAATTAAGATATTTGCAAAGGTCGTTGAGTTTGTGGGGGTTTGCGGAAAAAGTCACATTCGAGATTTATTGATTGCATGGTGGACAGAGTTATAGAGGAGGATATATTGTAGTTACGATGTCAGAGTTATTGAACATGTTGTATCACAATAAAGTGGAGGGTTACATAGATATTCACCGACACTCTCTACAACAATGATCCGCCACATCAAACTTGGTTAGTTAAATCTATACTATAAATCCCACCTAATTCGTTACAAACGCTTTCCTCTACATTGGCATAATGAAATCGTATCGATATACCTAAAGCTAAAGATAAATATTGATCAGATTCTCTCTGAATTCCTATTTATTATGGGCTTATTGTATGGGAAAATGTGGCCTATTTATTGGTAAAGTAGCTGTTTCCATTAAATTTGATTTTATAGTCAACACGTTGCGACGATGACAAAGCCTCAATAAATTTAAGTCAATCGGCATTTTAACTCGGTATTTGAAAAACTGAAATGGGTTTTGACGTGGGAACTAATGAAAAACTAGATTGCTTGATTCAGCGCTAACGATTGGATGATATCAAATGAATCGGGATATCTTCCGCTTGTTTTGTATAAAAGTCTATAATATGATGATTGATTTATTGATCCAGCACTTTAGAAAATTATTTCGAAATAAATATCACGTTATGTTGAGCTTGGAAACAGATGAAGCAATATGCTATACTGGATCGAAGTTTAGATATGGTATCTATGTTCATTTTTTGGGCATTTCTACTATACCTCAGACAGATAAAAAAATGTACTCAAATCCGATAGCAGTTTTTCATTTTCTTAGCCTCCAAAAGTTAACGTTTCCGTTATTATTACAATTTCAACGCCCATTACGTTAAAAACCGATAAAATGGACATTACTGTTATGGGAACTCGCCAGTGCACATTTTCGTAACATCTCAATCATAATCAAAATCAGACCCCGGAAAACTTTCGAATTGCCTTTTAACAGGCGCATCGGCACACGA
Organism: Orchestes rusci; assembly: GCA_958502075.1. Classification (NCBI taxonomy): domain Eukaryota; kingdom Metazoa; phylum Arthropoda; class Insecta; order Coleoptera; family Curculionidae; genus Orchestes; species Orchestes rusci. The sequence goes on along the minus strand of OY293305.1, from coordinate 20,807,869 downwards.
CTCCTTTCACACTTGTGCACCCCAACATCAGGAGTTCATGCCATGTTAATCGCATTAGTTGTGCCACACATTCTCACGCCTCATCAACCCCATTTTCATTCTAATTAGCTCTTGTATTGACGTAGAGAAAAATCAAATAGTTTGAGTTTCTGTCTGTTTTCAGCCCGATTTACAAAATAAAAGTCTTCAAATAAACTGTATTTGACATAATTTAGTTGATTGAATACTGATTTTATCCTCCTTTATTATGGCAATTTTGTTGTTTTTGATTTAAGATTGAAGTGATTTTCTGAACATTCAATTTTTGTAAATCTCCGTCATTAAAAGTTTAAAGAAAAAAATGCCTTTTTTATCATGACTTTCCTACCACTCCAGATATTTTCACAACATTTGGGACGCTTCTTTCGACCAATAAATTGAATTTTTTTATGTAAAAGATTTAAAAAAAAATATACCACTGGCGTTCGAACATGTTTTTTATTGAATTTAAAAAAAATAGTACGAAAAATCTCCTTATTTTCTTCCATTCTATACAGTGTTAAAAGGAAAGTAATAAAAAAATTACCTTGTTTAATATGATAACTGGATAAATACAGCCGTCACCCGACGTTTTTGCAACTATCGAATGAGTATAAATAAAATTGATAAAACCATCCTACGCGACAATTTTGGGACTCGATGCAATTTGGACTGATAAATCAATTGAAGATACAAAAAAAAATACATCTATCTTACTCCTTCATGTGAAGTAAGAATATTTCTAGATAAAAATAGTTGAAATTTAATTTCTATTAAAATTCTTTGATTTACAAATCTGCCAATTGCCAATGTTAATTTCCAAAGATAAGTTTCTCGAGTATGTAGGATATTCTGCTATGCTATTGATTCTAAAACTTGCAGTAGTAGTAGTAGGTGACTGTGATGTAAGCATAATAGTGATTTTTGTGTATGTCGAGAAACAGAAATATCTTGATCAATACGTTAACATTGAAGCATGTTTTCATTTGAATAGACAAAACTGGTAAACTAACATAAAGGCTGCGAATGTAGACACAGAGATCCATTCTATAAATAGTCACTTTATTGAACTTGAACAGCACAAAATAGTTGTTTTCGAAACCCTCATCAAATCACATTGGATACCGATTGACTTCCTGCAGGGAAATAGATCTAGTAGGGATTTAATCGGAACTGGCACGTGCAAATGCCCCAATAATTGAAAAGTTTGCCACACGCAGTTCGACGAGACGTTAATTTTGCGGCCGTGTGATTGATGATGGCCATTTTTACGACCCGCAATGAAAAATGTTTTGCATAATAATTCGACCCCCGCATGATAAAGTGCCAATAAAAAGCTGACTTAATCAGGGGTTAATAGTATCAAAGTACCTTTGATTGTTTCGGGAATTCATATCTAGTTTGATGGTGAATGGTTAAAGTTTTCGATCTTGTAATTTTAGCCAGTTTCGTGCTTGGTGGAGTATATAAATTTGGAATAAAAATATTATCAAATAATTCCTCGAATAATTCTTGAGCTTATTCGGGAAGTAGTTCACAATTATACACGCATATACTCAAAAAAAGTAAAATATCAAAATCAATGTCAAAAATTTCCAAACAATAACGACCAACATTGATCAAAGTCCGATTAGCAATTCATATTATACAGTGGGGCTCTACAGGAAGCAGATATATTGCAGAAACCCTGCGGAGAACTGTCCAGCATATTAACTTTGTCGGGGTTGATATAATGTTCCTGTTTAACCATGTTAGAAGTCAATTTTGGAGGCATGTATATCTTATCATATTACCACTTGAATTATTTGCTGAGGTAAGTTTACAACACATGAAACATATGCCGATGGCGGCATACAAGTAAAAGTCAAAGAAAACACTTCAAGATCTTGTACCCCATCATGTTCACAGATAAGTAGTGGTGGTTGTTTGCTGTCATGTGTTGTCTTTGATATGAAAAGTCAATAGACAATGTGTCTGGTTGAGTTCGTGACAGCCGTACATTGATAAGTATGAAAATTTTCAATGAATCTAGACAACTAGTTCTGAGAAAATAGACATGAATAAAGAGAGAAAACGGCGAATTACTAAGATGTAAAAATGTTCTTCCATAATAAGTATTTTCATGAATAATATAGATGTTTATAGTTGAACCAATTCCAGAAAGGAAAATCTGAACTATTCCATTTACAATGAAAAATCGAGTTTATTTTTCAAAAGAGTTATTTTCCCAAGAAGTGCGCAAAGTGATGCTTCTCCGCACGCAAAAAAAGCGGAGCTCGAATATGCGGGAAAGACATATTCTTTGTTCATGTTTTGGGAACAAAATTTTTTCTACGAGCATTCACAAAATTAGAAATGAAAGACTTGAAATAATAGGGCGTGTTTTTTTCACCAAACATTCACCAGGTGAAAACATGGTGCCACCAAAGCGTTTTTTTATTCGTGGTGGAAGTATGATGTTCCACCACACCACGTTTTTAAATTGCTGGTGGATTTTATTTGGTGAAAATCTGATGTCACCATGTCCCAGCAAAAATTGTATGTGATTACTTTGGTTGTTTTATGTTGATAGACCAAAATAACCTCACAAACACTCTATTGTCGATGATTGACACAATAATAGGAATTATTAGCCTAGTTTACACCGATAACTCGTTTAGTTCAGTCCGATAGGACCAAGTGGGTGGGGATAGTACGGTAGTACCAGTGATTGCTTCTCGCCCATGTACACCGTCATGCAACGCCTGAACTAAATGAGTAGGGGTGCAATTCGTCAAATGTCAAAAACAAGTCGGAATCATTTATCAACACAATTCGTAACCAATAAAAAACATAGGTAAGTACGCTCAGATTGCCTTAGAAACTCAGAACCAACACAATTCACAATAATAACAATCAACATAACCTCATAATTTTGATCCAGATCGAACCAAATTTAGTTCGGTACACCTGCTGGCGAATACCAAACCAAGAGTGGACCAGCTTAGTCCGCAACTGTTTACACCATCCGAACCAAATATTTGGTTCTGATATAGTTTGAATTTAGTACTTGGTCCGCGGACCAAGTGGTCGGTATGAACAAGGCTATTGTAAACTTGAGGCGTGATTATTGAGCAGATATTGAAACAAAAATTAAATTGAATTTAGATAAGTGATCAAGATTAAAAATGTTGATAGGTACTGTTGGTTCAGAGCTGCAGCTTCAAGTAAAGATCGTTTTTTGCTCTGGTATATGTATATATTGTTAGAAATATTGGTATGAAGTAGATACATTGGCAAACCATTTATTTATTCATCATCATATTTGAAAAAAAATAGAGCTCAATTAGATAATTTTGAAAGGGATGTTAGCATAATATAAAGGTATTCATGATTGAAATTTAGTACAGATTTCATTTATCTACGTTGTATAATGACAGCACAAGTCAGAAAAGCAGGTCCGATGTTATGTACTTGCTATTTTGATTCACCAAAGCGTTTTTTTCTCTTGATTGTGGTGATTCCACCAACAAAATGCGAAAGGTCACGTGATAGGATCAGCTGATGCAACAGTGACTTTTTGGTAGAAATCAACACAAAATTTTGATAAAAAAAACAGGTCCATATTAAGTTTAAATAGCAGAAAGCTCATAAAAAAACTTGACAATGATGCGCACAGTTGAAGCAATTTATCTGTCATAGTTGTCTGGAGCCACTCTGCACCAAATCGTTTCTTAGCGATTTTTCTTGGTTAAAATCAAGATGTCGAATACGCGAAAAGCTTTTTGATTTCAACGGAAAACAGAATCATGTATTTTATTTGGACTGGTAAGTGAACAGTAACATGTGCATTGTTCACAATCTGGGTGGTATGAAAACAAAGTTTGAAGCAATAAACTGGTAGGAAGGTATTTGAGTTCACATTGAATTTGTCATTTGAGTGCGGGAAAAATTAAGTGCGGGGGGTTACTTTGCATGCACACGCAAGTGAGTGTGCAAAGTTATTACTTTGCGTACGCTCGTAAAAAAAAGTTTTCAATGCGAATGACGATCAGAATAGTTTACTGAAGCAACGGCACTTGACCAAATCCAAAGTTAAAAATTAATTGAGAATAATGATACAATTAAACATAAGACTTTTTCCTGGCACAGTCATAATGAAAAATAAAATTTTTTTACATTTATATCATTTTTCACAACTAGAAGAGTACCTACCTACCTAATTTACATTTGGAGTAATCTGATATACCTAATATGTTGTTGACATATCGCTCATTCCATAACAAATTCATTTGTCATCTGTACAAATTAACATTTATCTCTATTCCCAAAAGAAATGTTTTGTCTCAGAATTTGGAAGTTGACTTTGTCCTTATTTTCCAAAGATATGGATAGCTACAGAATCAAGATATCTTTTCGCAAAATTAGTTTGTTATAAGTATGTGAAAGTGTAGTGCATTACATTGAATGTATATGTAAATGTTTCCTATTTGATAAAGAAGTGAGAGTTTCGAGATGCTTGGTCAAGAATAAAAGGAAACTGCCACCTGCTATGAAAAATTATGTTCCCTCGGGATTTTCTGTGAAATTGAGAAGTGTGTTCCTTCTATTATTATTGGTGAATGGCATTTTAAAGTTCATGTCGAAGAAAACTCATTATTAAGCTTTCTCCATCAGGCGGCAGCAACGTACGTTCATCGTTCATGAAGTGTTTGGTCTTCATGTAGCCTCTGCCTGAAAAGGATAACAGAATCAGAAGCATTCTGACAAAAACGAACCAACAACAAATGGATTGCATCAACCATGTTCCCTACGAGTGAGATGTACCCTATATTGGGTGAAACCAAGCTCCCAATAACTGTAAAACTTCAAGAACACATAACCAGACCCAGGAAACCACAAGTTCGGGAATCGCAGAATACGTCTGATTGCAGCAACGTCGTGTGAAGTGGTCGTAAGCACGAGTCCTGAGTGAGCAACATAGGGGAAAGTGGAAATTCTTAGAAGCTGCCTTCGTTGAACTAAATGAGCGATTTTCCAAAGCAGCGCGGAAATCCCCAAAATTAGAAAACTCGTACTTGGTCGGATTTTCCACCTCAAGCTTCCTCATGGTTGGATGCACACACTTGGTATTTGAGCATGTATCCATAAGATAAGATATCTTTTCGCACCTGGAGACGTTCAAAGATAGTATGGATCGAAACGTCGCCGTCGTGTTACCACAAAAACTCAAGGCGATGCCGATGGAACTCCGAAAATCTGCTTCAAGTCGTCTACTACCTTCAAAAAAAGTTTTTTTGTTATCAATAGAGAGAGAAGATTTGTTAATTTAAAGCAAATACTTATCCCACAAATTTTTGTTATCAGTAAGTGTGAAATGATATAAGTCGTTATTTTTTTGAATTTTGGTAAATTCTGTAAAGAAAAAAAAATAATGTGAATGAAAGATTCCGATTGAAAACTCATTTCCCGCGCAAAATCCCATTTGTATTCTTATGAGTAGGAACATAATATTAGATGCGCAGACTATCCGATTTTGTTTTCAAAATAACCAAAACAGCCAGAGTCCCCGCCGTTGTTGAAGATACCCTGGACTGGAAGTCGAAGTAACCCCGTTTTGAACTCCAAATACTAAACAAGCCTTTTTCTTAAGTTTTTGTGCATTCTTTGAAGCATTACCAGAAGCGGGTGTGGCTCAAATATTGGTTTTCAGGTATTGAACGATAATGGAGGGAAAAAAATTTGATACATTTGGAAGTTTGTTTTGTGATTATACAGGGTGTTTATTAATTGAATGCCGAAACTCAAAGATAATCCTTGAATGATTTCGAGGTAAAAAGTTTATATGGACATAGGTACGCAAAAGCCTAAATTGCCTGTTGAAATTAAAAAAAAAAAAGATTTTTATAATAATTACTTTGATACTATTCCAGATATCTTTATGAAATTTGCTACACGGCTTCTATGTATCAATAAGCATTTTTTGATGTACAAACAAAACTTGTTTGCCACTTCTTCCTTTCAAAATAAGAATAATTTTACATCATCTATCTTTGTCTGGCGTATTGACTGAGTTGACTCTCTCTTTCTCGGGAGGGTGAAACAAACAGCATTCCACGTCCCAGGTATGTACAATTTGGGTCCGATCAACGTCGGTACGTACGGGACCTAACTGGTACATCAACCGTACGTATAGCACCTGTCGTCTAGAGTACGTACCTCATTACCCGTGATATGTACGTACATACGATGTTCGGCCTGACGACTACGATACGTGTACTTGATCAGGCGTAATACGAACGTACACAGAACGTTCGGTCCCGACGTATACAGTACGTACAGCTGGTTCGTGAAAAAACTGGTATTGCTCATAGAAATGTTCAAAAAATTGAGCAGTGTAATATCTGTTTTGACAAAACAAAAAAGTATGACGTCATATTTTTACCAGGTTGATACTTTCGAATATTTTTTTCAAATGAATCCTCACATGAGTACAGGAACTAAAGCGAAAATATTGAATTGATCGATTATGTTTATCAAAATTTGCAAATCTACCTGATTCAAAACAATTATTTACATACATACATCATTACATACTCAAACTTTTCACTTGAATGACATGTCACTGTCGTATAGTTTTGTCAAAACAAATATTACACTGCTCAATGTTGTGAACATTTCTATGAGCAATACCAGTTTTTTTACGAACCAGCTGTACTTCATCAAGCGTAACATGTACGTACATAGGACATTCGGACCCGACGTATATAGTACGTAGATCATTGGGGGTAATATTATGTACGTACATAGAACGATCAGTTCTGACGTATACAGTACGTACATGAACAGGCGCAATATGTATGTACATAGGACGTTTGACCCTGACGTATACAGTATACGTACATGCTTCGGCATAATATGTACGTACATATGAGGTTCTGTTCTGACATAATATACAGTACGTATATATTGGGCGTTATATGTACGTACATATAACGTTCGTCTCGGACGTATAAATTACGAACATCATGAGATGTACGTACATATGACGTTCAGCCCTGATGTATACAGAACGTACAGCATTAGGCGTAGCTTTGTTTTTCTAGTGAAGGCGTCATATAGAACAACGATTTGAGATTAATCATTTGTCAACTGTAGATTTGTAACGACAACCATGCAAGATATTTAGTTGAGTTCAGTTCTTTATTAGCAAAAATTATCCAGTTCACAATTCATCAAAACCATAGAATAAAAATGTCAATACAAAAAAAAAAAAATAAAATTCATCAGATTCGTACCAACATTCAAACAAGTATTGTAAATTTAAATATCACCTGGATAGCATGCTAAATCCCTGTTCAGCACAATTGCTGGTATCGGGATTTCCTTACGTGTAAACTACAATTCGAGAAAAATAAACAAAAAAGAAACCTTAAATGAAAAAAACTACAAACTGCTACGCAATATCACATAGATTCATCAATCACATAAACACATCAATCATAATAATGAAGGCGTTCAGGTCTGTTCGTAGAAGAATCACAAACCAGTCAGAGCCCATGGTACAAAGAATAGTCAGACAGTCAGACCCTATCAGCATTCAGCATTTACAGTTCGCAAACTATTTCTGACTGACATATTGATGCGCGTACGGATACGTTTTAAATTTAGGACGTGCCTATAAAGTGTCTTTTATTTGATTTCATGCTTACAGAACTGAACGTTTCACGTGATAGTTATTTGATTTGCCAAAATCATGCAAGCCAATAGATCGCGCCTCCGCAACGTCAAAATGTTAACCTAACCTCGATTTTATTGTCGGGGCATGGTCGCATTCGCATGGTCAAGGCAGAGTAAATGTGGAAAAGGCTTGGCTTTCTTTTTTGCTTTTTGTTTGTGTATTGTTCATCATAGTATCAGATGGTACTCTTGTGTGTGTATTGTGTATTTCGCCGATGTTTGTGTGTGTATATTTGGTTCCCTTATTGTTTCTTGTTTCGCGAATCTGTTTTTTGACGAAGTGTACAAACGAGTAGGGTGTGCGTGTATTTGATATTGTAAGGGAGGGTGTGTTGTGTTGAGTTTATGTGTGTGAATTTGTTAAACGACATTGTGAACATGAAACATTTTCGAATAAGGGATTCTTATTTGACAGACTCATTCCCAATAACCTTCACTGCTTTATTAATTTGCGACTTGATCTGCAAAGGACGCTAAGTTTTAATTATATTATTATTGATGATGTTCATTTTTGTTATTTATAGAATGTCAAGTTTTTCTGGAATAATATACCCTATGATTTCATAATATTATATTCATGTTACTTGCCATTGACAAAACTCAATGTTACTTGCACACGAACGGTGATATCGTCGGCCGGCCATTTTACCGGCGTCCAGAACACCCGGTAGGTGCGTACCGATCGTATTTGAATGTGCGTGAAATAAAGGTGTGCCGGTTTTCCAGGTTTTCATCGTTGGTGTACAAGTCTCCGTCCATATTTATTTTTACAAACCTACCCACCTTCATAGGTACGTACCATACACGACGTACATGGGACGATTTATGGTACGTACATAATACGTGTCTTTCACGCACGTACCATGTACGACGTACCTAAGACGTACGTATGTACGTACTGCGTTTTCAAAAGATACGTACTCAGTATGTACTGTTCACATACCTCCACGGTACGTACTTCACGTACGCACGAAATACGTACTCGAGTACGTCTATAAGGCGTACCATTTAGTGACATTGAACCTATCTGGGACCTATTAGGGACATATTTGCTGGCAGTTACGTACATAATAGGTACAAAAATTAGGTCCCACCATTACGTACATAGTACATATCATATACGTAGTGATGCTGTTCGGCCCCTTCCTGTTTTCGATCATACAGTGGAATTTGCGTTTTCTTTTTCATTTTTTAGTATATTTTTGGTTATTTTGGAAAAAAAATCGCTAATGACTTTCTAATATTGTCTAGAATGCGTATATGAAATTTCAAGTCATTTGCATTGACACTCTGCTGTGTATTCCAATATTTTTGAATCATTTCCATGCATATTTATGCATAGAAGATGTGTACCAAATATTTCAAAAAGATATCAGGAATAGTATCAAAGTAATGATTAAAAAAATATTTTTTTCTAATTTCATCACCCTGTATCTTCAAATCTAGGCTCTTTCGAACCTATAACCATATGAGCTTTTTGTCTTAAAATCATTCAAGGATTATCACCCTCAAGTGTAGGCATTTAATTGATAAACACCCTGTATATTGATCAGATATTCATTCAAGATCAATTATCCAACTGTATAATAATATGTATATTTTACCAAGCTTTTATTAAAAAGATATTGTTTCACGGTTATCCGATGTTAAACGGAGAGGTTGGAACAGAACCGTGATAAATGACAAGATCTACATCCCTTTGAGTAGTGCCCTCCTGAGACCAGTTTTGTTCCGAAAAGGACTCATCAGTCAGGCAGCATGGCATTCGACGGGTTGACCGTTAGGGAGTTAAAATACCAAAAAAAAAATCTTTAAAAAAAAATAAGATTTTAAAGCGATTTTTGATCCATCACATCAACCTGGGAGAAAAGTTTTTCGCGCCCAAAGTTGGGTTAGTCACACCATTTATGTGGTGGTTTAAAATTCGCTAGGTCAGCTACTATGCACTATTATAAATAATTGTTCATTTTAATCATTCAGTGTTCTGACATATTATGAAAAATAATCAAAATACCTAATAAATTTTCCATGTTGTACAATGAAACAAATCAAAAAAATGCAGTGATAAATTTTGTGATTGAAAATGGCTAGCTTCATAATAATCAAATTCTAAAACAAAGTACATTTTCATTTGATTATCAAAAAATAATCATTTGTGGCCATCATTTCTCAATGAAGCCATTTTGCAGCCGTCCAATTAACAATAAATGCATAAATCAAAAAGGCACGTAATGAACACGTCCAGATTGCCAGGAAGATCGGCCCGCCTATTATGTTTCGCTCTGATATGCACACATGGCAGAATAGATGCAAGACACGGTCATCCGCGATGGTGATCGCACTAATCCATGGCAGATTTATGGTGTTAATATGGCGGGATTAAAGTGACGTTGTCTGCCTGTGCCTCTCACTCTACCTGTCCGGTAATATACAGCACATTTAGCAGCTTTGCTGCAGCACCGCTGTCACGGTGCACCATGCATTTATTTCGCATGTTCACTAAGATTAACGCTTCGATCAGACATTTTGGTTTACGAGATTTTGTTTTTTTGACATAAATATTCGATCAAATAAGTATATACTTATAACCTGGTGCAAAAATATCACTCGCACTTATATAGGTCCAATAATGTCACTACATAAAAATATACATAATGAGATGTATTGTCTTCATTGAGTTTTAAATTGCCCGCCCTTTATTAGGTTGGTAGCGCGGACAGTGAGGCTGTAATGATTTCCAGAACACTCCAGAATGGTCTAGTTATTTTGAAAGTCAGACTCTAGTTAGCAAAATGCCAAAACAGTCAAACAGCCGATGCGAAGAGTAGGTGATATATTATTTTGAGCTCTAACGTGATAATGATCGAAGGTATTTTGCTGTTCGAGAACTAAGTAAAATATTGAAATGAAATGTTTTGTTTTCTACTAGTAGGTATAAAATTTAATTATTTCTAGCAAGTAGCAGAATTCATCAAGTTTCCTGTTTATATTTGTATTACAACCTCTCAACAGTGGCGGATGCAATGTAAGCATTGTTGTTCGGTGACATGGACGTGGAAGTAACATCATTTCGTATAATTATGAGCTATACTTGATTAAGAATCTTCTTAATTGAACTGGATTTCATTTAAAATCTATACATCAACAAATAATGCATCAAGTGAGCAATATAAAATATTTTGCTCGGAGAATATCACCACTTTTTATAAATCCCCCTAGTTGACACACAGCCAATGGGGAGGCTCGTCGATCTTCATACCGCGGCCGCAATTAGACGGGTCGTTGGCCACCACGTGATGCGAGGGGTGCAATCATCCCCAAAAGTAGGGGGGAAACGTGCCTCTTGCGAGATAAAATGACGGAGTAATGGAAGATGATGCCCCGGAACGATTTATATTTGTATTGATTCGTTGTTTCATTGTGCGAGGGAGTGTTCAAAATTGAATGAGATGACTCGAGAGATTGGTCTTTCTGAAGACTTTTTTGCTTATCACTTGGTTTATCTAAATGGAAAAAATTGAATGAAATTGTTTGAACTCAACTTTGCAATGTCGATTACATTATTGAATTTGAGTGGATAGAAATAAATGTTGAATACACTTTTGGTGAAAAGTAAAGAAACATTTTTTACATTATTTACATTGACATATCAAAACATAAGATATTAATTCTAACCTGTCTAATAATAAATACGGCTTTCCTAATACAGTATTAAAAATGCCATTTATTGTTCATCGTTGGGTTATCACAGAAATGAAAAAAATGCGTTTGGTATTTCATGCGAACCAAAGTGAAGCCATAACAAAAAATCTCGTCTTTTGAAACTTGAAGGTACCTACTACATTCAAATGTAGTTCAATGTTCTCGTACCTTAGTAAATTGAGAAAATCATTAATTTCAGAATATGGAGCTCTTGTGAAACATAGTGAAAAAGCAAGGCAAACTAATCGCCATAATATCGTTCAAAAGTGTAATTTCTCAACTACCCATCCAAAATGTGGAAGAAGAAAAGCTAATATAACGACTGAAAATAAAATGAAAATGTTGTCAACAGAAAATCCTCTTATGCCAGCCAAGGAAATTATTGATGAAATACCTGAAATACTCGGTTCTGTGTCGTCGGATGATTTTGGTCTTCATGAGCGAAATCCAGCTAAAAAACCTCTTTCTTCAGTTTACGGGGTACGGGGCAGCATCTCAATCGGACAACTTAAAAATGGAATACTGTATGTACTATTTTTAGATGAAACCAAGATCTGCCTATTTGGATCAGTATAGAATTAAGAGATTTCATCGTCCAGCAAACACTATAGACTCCATATAAAGTATACCAAGGCATCCGTGAATCATGGGGGTGGTAATATCATGATCTGGGACAGCTTTTCCTTCAATAAATGAAGTGGACAAGAATTCTCCAAAAACATATTTTTCCTCACGCAGACGAAATCATGCCCATTCTATGGTCATTTGAGCAAGAGAATGATCCGGCAGACCGCAAAGATGGCCAAGAATTGGATAACGGACAACAACATTCCTCAAATGAAGTGGTCTGCACAGAGTCTTGATCTAAACCTGATTAAAAACTTATGGGAAGATCTGGACAGAAAAGTCAGACAAAAATATTAAGACGGATTTGAAAACAAGGATGATTTATTTCAAGCTAGAGTGGCACCTTTTCCATAACAGCAGATTACATCGTCTAATTAATTCCATCCGAATTCGGTATGCTGAAGTGTGTAATAAGAGATAAGGATTTTTCATTATAATGATGTCCAATGAATTTTACACAAAGTTTATTGAAAGATATAATAAGTTGTTTCTCCGCTTTTGTCCCCCGTTAAAATAAATAATAAAAATATTTTTAATCTAGAAACTCTGGTGTTTTCATTTTTAATCATATTATAATAGGTAGGAACAGACCAGATGCCATATCAATGAAAGATGTTGAAATAAGCTATTATGCAAATATCAAAACAAATGATATTGATGTGATAATGACAGTGTTTTACTCTAGGTCTCCTTGCAGTTCAAATTTAAATAAAAAACATTTCGGAAACCGGGAACCTTGATAAAATTATCCATTCTCTCAGATATTGTTCATGGTGACAGGTCAATAAACTCAGTTAATCAAAGAAAGTCTTTTTTTCGGAAATATGCTCGAACACGCCAATTAAGTATTCAAAACTGCGCCCTCTTTGATGTACGACAATTTTATACAGGTGTCTTCAGCCAAACTTGAGGTATGTGCCAATTTTTTTTTTTTTTTCTTCAAGTCGATGACGTATGACGTCGTATCTGAAATTTGAGAATTTTCGTGCATAAAAAAATATAACGCAATTCAAAATACAAATAAGACGTGCCCGAACATATTTCCTAGAAAGAAGAAACTACTAAATTTATTCCATAATTCTCTACAAAATTGCCCCCTGACATCTTTTTCTGAATTGTCAAATGGGACAGGTACCCGCCAGGCCATCAAACTTAATGTTACTAAATTGCCTATAACTTTGGAACTTTGGAGACAAATTTGCTTCCTCCTTCGCATGTGCCTGAGATCAATTTGATTTGCTTTAGCCACACATCATAAATTATGAAAATCAAAACTGTCTTCGATGTTTTTTTGAAATTCTCAAATGCAAACCCACTAAAAAGATGCTTTCTCAAGCATGATCATGCCATTTGAAACATTTTCCAACAGTTACATACAGATAATTTTTCTAAATCTTTTGAAATAGAGGAGTTATGGAGGCTTCAGGCAACCCTCGAGGAATGCTTTTGAAACCGCCTCTGTAATCTTGAAAGTGTCAAAAAGACAAACAAACACGATACATCTGCATCTATTTAGTAAGTTTTGAAAATTTCGAAAAAATCTCAAAAACAGTTTTGAGTTTGATAATGTATGTTTTGTGGTCGGCTCAAGCGAAAATTTAGAAAATATGACGATTTTCTGTTTCAGCAGAAACGTTACGCCCCCTTGCGGTGATCCTAGAAACCTGAAATATATTCTAGCATCTTCTCTTGGGCACATCACTCTAAATTTTTTTTTTCCTGGGTCTCTATAATGAATAGTTTACGAGAACTAGCACCCTGTTGCTGAAAATGAATTACCCTGCACTTCAGTTAATAGTTTTGATATCCATCACATTTGCTGCACTCAATCATGCACAAAAAGTGGAAAACATTCTTGCACCGATAACATGCAGGTCATAAATCAACTAGCCACTGGTTTCCAAAGCGCCTATCTAGCCGGGAAAACGGCCATTTTAGAGCTCAACGGCTAAATATTGTAGCCAACTAGAAATTCCCTGGGTTATATTTTCATGAAATATTCTTGGATTCATTTACATATGAAAGTCATAGTTTGAGTCGCGAATAACTGTTTGCACACATATTTCGCCAAATCAGAGCCCACATGACCAAAATGTATGCTTGCAGATTTCAACTTACCCTCACTCTAGCTTCAGTCAAATTAGTCCACATAGCTATTTCTTCCCGGGTGCTCATATCAGGATACCGATTTCTGGCAAAAGTGGCTTCTAGTTCTTGTAGCTGTTGGCTGGTGAAGTGAGTTCTCTGTCGTCGTTGTCGTTTTGTTTTCTTGTCGTTTTTTCCGTCTTCTGTATCGTTCGTTTCCGACACACCAGCCTCCGTTTTGATGTTGTCGGTTAGCGATCTGTTCCCTAGAAGAACATTTTGTTGTTAGTTTGATGGTTCGTAAACAATTGAATGTACTCATTAACTATTAAGATGGTTTACGTAGAGGTGAAAATGGAAATATTTTTCTATTTATTCAAAAAAGTCTTTGCACGATAAGCTTGAAACTTTTAAACACAATTTTCAAATTTCAGCGGTAACGTCATCCTGGGACGTTTGTAGATTCTTGTTCCAGTTCTAGAACGCGTTGCGTGTGAGGGCACATCTTCATGGAAAGTGATGCCCACGAGACCAGTGAGACATGACTTTTAAGTTTTGTCTCGTCTTGTCTTGGAGCCTCCAGTCTTGTCTAGTCTTGCTTTTCGTGCGTGTCGTCTTGCAAATATATCGGAGTATTGACATGTTTATCTTGTCAAAGTTTGTATTCACGTTGCTCTCCTTCTTGGATTGCGTAAGCACATTGCTCCCGTTCTCGACAGTTTCCATTTTGCTTACAGTTGAAGTCTGAAACTCTCGCACGAAAATGAAGACTCGCGCGAAAACGAGACTAACGTGAGCACCACTACATATCAAAACAGATGTGCATGTGAAATATGATATTTTTTTATTCTTCAACATTTTATCGAGCATTCTCTGCACAAAAGAAATACTTTCTGTCGTCAAGTTGATAAAAGTCCCACCGCAACAGTGAAAATGATGATATAAGTAGAACTCATCGCCCGTCAGTATCGAAGGAGGATTGATTGAAGAAGGAATAAAACTTTTATCTGGATGAGACTTTACTCACGAACCTGAATGGGTCGTTTGTACTACTGACCAAAAAGATATCACCTCATCAATCCTAACAACCATCTCCATGATCTCCATTCCTATCAAAACAAATAGTTTACGATTTTTGTCCAAGACATGAAAGAATCATTCATCAAAAATAATCATGAATCAAAAAATTAATCACGCAAGAATCAGAAATAGAAACGTGGAACCTCAAAAGGAAAAGTTTACTATCCCTTCCAATTTGTGAAGTAATCTATGTAGTGTTCACCCGCAATGCAAGGTATCTAATTTGGTTTTTCAATGTTCAAATAATTTGTTCTACTTTTACATGATTTGTCGACAATATAATAATCGCGAGAGTAAGTTTTCTTGAAAAGAATTCTTCCAAGACGGTCGAAACTATGCATTTCAAAGTGAATTATTTAACGACCATATAACTAACAAAGTTGAAAGCAATGTTTAGATCATTACTGGGAATGTCTAGCATAAGTGAACCAAAATAAAATTTGTCCTATGACAACTCATTCTTGAAACGTGCCTCGGCTCATAAAACAACAGTGTTACTGATGTTAAACAAATATTAGCCACATCTTTAACATAACTGTTAAAATTTATTTAAACCACAAAATCCGTGTGATAAACATAGCTTATTTTTGATGTCTCTGGATTAAGTCGCTGAATTAAGAGCAGTATTATTTGACATCAGACGTAAAACTTGACATCTGAATACTTTTAATGCTGTTTATGATTTCAACTCGTTGTACGCCAGTAAACATCTAATCTTTGCAGCTATTCAAGATTATTTTTTTAGGACAATGTTTGGGGAATTCAATCATCAAGTTGCTTGATAAACAATAATGAAAGTTGATAGACAATCGAGACAAGAGTCAAAGACACAAAATAAAAAACAGCGGGATACATGTGCGAATTTGTACTGTGAATGGAAAAGATGGAAAAATAATTGCAAAATCTTCCGATCAGCTTTAGCGGCACTTTCCGAGGCTTAGCGGCTGAATTTTTAATCAGTTTCTCAAACAAGCAAAGCTTCAGACGAGCTTTATTACAACGCGGATATTTTTCTCCCTCTGTTTTAAAAAGCTCAGCACTCAATTTTTAAGTTTATTTAGGTGAGCGAAAGCGGATTATTTCTTGCTACGAGAACTGCACTTTTTAAATCAATTCCAGCTCTTCTATCCTGGATAGTCTGTCTAAAATTTCAGATTGGGCAGCCTCTTTGTTCTTTTTCATATAACCGGAAGTTTATCGACTCCGATTATGATATCAAGTGGGCACAAGTCATGTGGAGCACAAGTAAAGTTCAGAGCTGCCTCTAGCGCACTCGCAGAATCGAATGAGATGCCTACTTACTTATCAGTCATCTTTACAATGAAGTATCTGGACAATGGCAAATACATGCCATTCAACCAGATTAATCGATGCGTCAACATCTTTAACATTCCACGATCTTGAAGTGTGTTTTTTAAAGAAGCGGGAACCTCGTCCTAACAACACTTTCAGTTCCCAATTAATTTGAGTCGGACTAAACCGTTTTAATCCTGGATGTCAGACTAATTACTTAAGGCGGCACCAAAATAGCGCTCCTCTTTGCTGCTTCGGATTAACTTAATAACATCCGAAATCTTTCGAAGCACAAGAGTAGTTGTCTTAATGCTGTGAGCTGTCTGCTGCTTTGTTTATTTTTATTGTTTTTTTGAAATCTTGCTTCCAAGCACTTACACACTGAATAAGTATAAGGCAAATGATAATTGTATCATCAATAGGATTCGACATTCGAACAGTTTGAGTATGTTTTTTGTGAAGTTCATAACTGTTGTATACTACAGTTATTAGTTAAAAATCCTACATTCATTTTGGTATTCAAAATGAAATTGTTCACCTTGTTCTGTATATGAGAAGCATTTGGGCTGAAGTCCAGTTTTTATAATTTCACAGGAGAGCGAGAAACGTCGAGTTTCAAACGTGAAATCTCGCCATTACGCAATCCAAACTCGTTTGAATCACATGAAATTTCAATAGTATAGTTGAAAGTATCTTAGTTTCACTTTTCCAATAAAAAAAATCAGTTTTGGTGTAATCCGTGCTGAATTATACGAGCATTTTCAAATTAAGTGACGGACATCAGTCTTTTTACTTCTGAATAACCCAAATACTCAGTTTTGAAACTTTCAGGGCATTAGTGCTGGAGTCCCAACTTTCCCCTCTCTGAACAGAGTTGATACACATACGGGCTGAAGTCCCACAGTCCTACCTATATGAATCTAACAGGGCCCATTATAGCCTTTATGCCTCTAAATGTCGATAGACATTTGTCTCAATTTTTTTTTTCGATTATCTTGTTTCCTTATAAATAATATGAGACTTCAGCCTTTCTGCCACAGAGAGCTACGATGAATTCTAGTTAAGAAGTTCTATAAAACATATTTGTTAAAAAAGTGGTCTCCAGCTCAAATGCTTCTGAGGTACAGGTTAGTGGTTTCTCACCGGAAATTATGTTCTGTGTCTCAAAATTTGTTGGGCATATTTTGTAACTCCCAGTACAATGGCCGTCCACTTTATTAATGATGGAGAATTCTCCTGCCATCTTGCAAAAGCAAAAAGAATCAACCATAGTTTCATAAAGTTGACGAAACCCAGCATTCCGAAATCAATAAATTTATATACGCCTCAAACAAGTTTACCAAACCAACAAACTCGATAACACATACACACAAAATATGATAAGAGACCGTTTGATTTGTGCCCGCCCATATCAATCAACGGATCTGACAGTGAATCTATTGACTTTTTGCCGACATCTTCACCTGTTTCACAATCGACCAGTAACAATAAGTCTATCCGTGTCAAGGCTCTATCTGAAATATTCGATTGGCCTACTGTTTTCGTATGTTCATATAATTGCTGTGATAGCTACGCTAATGTGCGCTGATAAGAATGATAACCGCCATGAATTTTTCAGCGATAAGAGGAGCAACAGAAATATCCAAACCATTAGTTGCATCGCGCTCAGAATCGGAAAAACTCTAGGTTTATTGAAAAAAACAATAATTTCATAATGAGGAAAAACTTCTCTCGGCAACAAAAGAAACAACAGATTTGGAGGATTTTTCATAACATCATTATGAAAGATTCCCTTATTGCAAACCACCACGGATCGCAAATATTTCTAGAAAATCGCTAAAATACCGTACAAATTTGGTTCTTTCCAATCGCTGTAAGACGTGCTGTATTATCAATCTTGGTTATTGTGTGTACTTTAGACAGTATATGACAATTAATGTTAATTGTCACAATAATTCAGTATAAGGGACTAAACAATCTATAAAGTCAATAGAAAAGTGTTTGTTTTTGTATAAGTACAGCAGTTTTTATTGCGATATCGCCTCTGGAAAGGAAAAAATATTATAAACGTTTTCTCCGATTGAAATAAACATTATATTTTTGTAGATTTTGTTAGATTGGGTCAGTTTGAGTTAGTTTGTGTTTGGCTCTCTATTTGATACATTCCCCTCTTAGATGTTACAGACGTAAACAAGAACTACGTCGGTTACTTATAAGCACGCGCTCGGGAATCCGATCGATGGATTGTACGGTAACTTATGATCATGCGCCCCAAGTAGTAATAGCTTGATAAAGCAACATCCGACAAAAACAAATAAGGAAGAGGAGAAGCATATACAGGCATGTGGAACATTTGATGATTTTGGTAAACGAAACATTAACCCATGAAAATCTAACAGCAATGCAAAGTCAGCCATGATGATCCTTGCTGGCGTTTCGCCTGTCGATTCGTGAACTGCAGATCAGTATGCCAAGAGGAACATGTGAAGGTGTTCGTCCCAGCCTCTTTGATTGTCAGAGACAACTTTAGCTCAGTGTCGGTTGATGATCCTGTTCATTCGCTCCACCATGCCATCCGATTGTGGGTGCAGCGCTGTCGTTTTTGTCTTCTTCATCTTCTGGACTTCACAAACATTCTGGAACAACGCCGATTCAAAGTTTCTGCCTGGTCCGAATGCAGCTCCAATGGAACACCAAAACGGCAGCTCATTCCTTAACCAGTACATCAGCTACTATTGCCGCTTCTTGGTTTGGCAACGCATATGCTTCGACCAACTTGAAGTAGTCCATCACGACCAGGATGTATTTTTTTCCTCGGTTCGACTCAGGAAATGATCCAGCAGATTCCAGCAGCATCTATGATGATCCTCTCAATCGTGCTTCCAATATTGTACTGGCACATAGGAGCTTTTGGACGTTTTTGAGGGCCGTTACTCGCCACATACGGCGAACTTGCTGCATCACTCCCGGACATCGGCCTGGCAGATGACCCAGTAAAACCTTTCTCGCGGCTTTCCCAGCGCCTTGGTTACACCCAGATGTCCACCCCTGATGCCATCATGAACCTCCTTCATAAACTCTGCCTATCTGTTTCCAGGAACCATTATCTGCCTCCAATTCGTTCCATCCAGATTTTTCACCAGTCTCATCAGGATGCCGTCGCTAATAACCAGTGAGTCCCATTGAGCCCAGTAGGATTTCACTGTAGTTGAAAATCGTGCGACTTCTTGCCAACTGGGCCTGCAAGCTTCAATCTTATGATGAGTTTCAAATCTAGAGCTTTCTCGTGGTCCTCGCGGAACGCCTACACTCCAGGAATCATCCACCACAGTTGTCCTGCGAACGCTCGCCTCCGTTTTCTCGGATTTGTGACAGAGCTCTGGTCTCCTGAACAAGCCATCAAAGCTTTTGAGGCTTGATCAACGCAGGTGCCCGTATCTCTTGCTCACAGCGGATACGAATATGCCCAAGCTCTCCACAGTTCCAACACCGCAGCTCCTTTCGCTTGGATGCCTTCATTTCCTTGACGACTTTCCTCACATTTGCGTCGAAGCTGTCCTGCTTTGGAACATCCAGTGCCTTGATGAGCGCATCCACCAGATTGTCAGGACGATGAAGAATCAAGAACATTCTTATCTCATGGCCCCGCAGTCCATCCAAAGGCCTGTACTGCAATTCTCTCCATTACATTCTCTGTCATGGTTGGGTAAGCTACATCACAGTTTGCACATTTCACATTTTGCTACATGTAGCTACATCAGCTTGATACTCCTGCAGGCTCTCGTTGGTCTTCTGAGAGCGGTTCTTCAGTTGAGAGTGGTAGACGTGCACCAAGTGAGTTTGTCCGAAAGTCCAGGTGCTTGACCAGTACATCTTAGTCCTCCTGCTCCTAGGTGTTAAGCGTCTGCAGGATTTCCGTCGCCTCTCCGCGAAGTGGCAGAGCTAAATGGCTTTTTCCGGTCCAGTCCATCCATTTGCCCTTGCTGCTGCCTCGAACTGGTGATTGTTATTGTTCCAGGACAGCTTGCCATCAAACTTGGGGGCTTTCATGTGGACTCGCACGGTATCAGCCTTCATTTTGGCACTTGCCCCTAGGCTCCGATTGTTTCATAATTGTGGCGACTTGCCCTCTCACGTCGATTTCGTCTTCCAGAGCCTTCGCAGTCTCTCCAAGTTGTTTTTCCAGATTCACGATTTCCTCTGCTATACAGGGTGTTTCCTAAAGATTGTTAAAAAATTCGTTGTGTGATTCCTGGGGTATTTTCATGAAAAAAAGTTCCTATAAACATTTGCCGAAAAATGCTTCCTAAGGGAGCTACGCCCCTTTAAATAGGGCACCCCGAAGACGGTTAAAGGTTAAAAGGAAATTGGATTCTTTTAACCTTTAACCCCGCCAGTATGGTACGCCCCTGATTAAAATTTTGAAATTCTGAGCTCAAATTCTCATTCAGCATTAAAAGTTTGTATGATGTACCAAATTTCATGATTTTTGTATGTAAGGTTTCGGAAATATTGAGGAAAAACCGTCTTCGGGGTGCCCTATTTAAAGGGGCGTAGCTCCCTTAGGAAGCATTTTTCGGCAAATGTTTATAGGAACTTTTTTTCATGAAAATACCCCAGGAATCACACAACGAATTTTTTACCAATCTTTAGGAAACACCCTGTATAAGCCTTCAACTAGTTGTAGTTATCCGCCAGTTGTTCCTTGATTTCCTCCATAGCTCTGGATGATTCGACAAATTTCTTTTCCATTCTATCTTCCAATCTCTTGGACAATTTCTTAACTTCTGCATTGGGATCAGGAATCTTAAATTGGAAAATATCTGGATCGGTTCCTTCATCCATCAAAGCCTCACGAAGCCTTTGTTGTAGATCGGCCTTGCATCCAAGTCACGCCCATCCAACTCTCTTTCCAACTCGACCACCTTCAATCCAGCAAATATTTATGTCCGTTTCTATAGCACACAATCGATCCCACTTTTGACACCAATGTAATATTTTTCGCTATAGAAAATACTTGTCCAACTTATATTTATTCAAAGTCACTTCATCACAACCACAAATATTTATGTACACAATCGCAGCCTATTTATGTATTACGATTTATATTCCGCTCTTGTCTGTATGGCGGGCTTCTATATCCTCTCCGATTCCTCGAAAAATGGCAAAAGTTCTAGAATATTTTAGATGTAGGCAACCAAATCTACTCCTTGATTCCAGAATCTGAACAGTGGTTTGGACTTGTTCGTACCACTGGGCATGTTTCGTGACAAAAATAAAGAGTAAACGAATAACATTTCATTTTTTCAACACCTCGGAAACGAAGCAACATTCGAGAAAAATGAATACCTACCACATTTTCGTCTTTGACAGGGTGGTGAGGAAACATCGTCGCCTACAAAAGTACAGCTTGTTTTATTCCATATCAAAATCGACCCGCTCTTATTTTGAAAATATTTGGGTCTGCGCACTTTGGAGGACGTCATGACGACTGATGTTGATGTCATCAAGAACTGGTTCAATATTATAAGTTCTTGGGAGTTACCTTGGTTGAAGATCTACTTAAGTTTGGATTAGCTTATAAGCGGGGTATGCAATAGAGTAGTATCTGGATCTTAAGCCGTTGAGGTTGCGGCTAGAAAGGCGTGCCCTCAATTGGCGAGGAGTGTTTATCACTTGCGTCAAGTAGTTGCCTTCTGGAGTAATGACAGCTAATGCTCATTGAATTCGCTGTTTCTTCTTCACAAGCGATCAATTCGGTTATTGTTCTTCTCGAGTCGTACAGACCGGTGTTTAGGAAAAATAGATTGTTGACTCTTTCTTTCCTCATTTGAGAAGAAGCAACGATAATTTTTTAGTAAGAGATAGATAACTTCTTCTCGGCCATGACCATTTCACTCGTCAGGTCACTTAGCATTGCGTTACCAATATCAACGTCATCTTTAACCAAAAAGTGTATAATTTGTGATGGTAGAAGGATTCTCAATTTTACAAAGTGCGAGTCTATTCGGGTATTGTGCAAAAAGGCTTACTATAATAATGTATTCACCAGGATATTTTTATGATCCTACTAGATACCTTATAAATAAGCTTTTTTTTTATATTGCAATTTTACTATAGGTCGGTACTACCCCATATTATTATTTATTTACTATGCTTTTTATGCTTTGTAAAGTATTTCATTGATCGATTGATTTTTGATTGTGTGTCTACCGTGTTACCAAACCCTACAAAAGCGGCAAAAATCTTGTTCTTCGGTATTTTGGGACAAAACCTTTGGTCCCTATTATAAAATTCAAAACAACCAACATGAATCGGCCTTCATGACTACAATAATCAAAATATGTATAATAACCTTATAATACACAATACACATAAATTGCAGCTGAAGCAAATGCCAAACAACTTTCGATCTACGTCATAATTGCCACCACGTTGTTATGAAGTTTGCTGGTGGCCAAATTTGGTCACCTGCAAATCACATAATAACTCGCTTGGTGGAAATTGTGACTTGAATCGAAAGTTGTTTGGCATTTGCTATACATTTTTCTGATCGACGTATTCTTACCACTAATATATACTATTGATTGAAAATTCACCTTTACGATCTCGGGTTCTGCTTCTCACAGTGGCGGAAAAAGGCAATTGTGGATGGTCCATAGATGGGGTAGAGCTGGATGGAGTCATCGACCCTGTTGAATGAGCGTCTCGAAAATCCCCCGTCTCTGCCCATACTGTAAAAACAAAGTTGATGTTTAGACAAGCTTATTCAAGGATTCATAACGCAAAACAGCTTTAATAAGTCATTCACATTTTTGAATGCAATAATCTTATGTTGATCCAGGCTACTTGTTCAACCGACTCACGTCAAACAGGCGATCATTTTTAAATAGCTCCGATATTTATCCCTGGTATGAATATCACTTAATCATGCATTGAAATAACATGACTTTCAATTCAAATGGATGATTCATTTCAGATACTTTTTGGGACAAATTTTTTCGTGAAAAAAAGTCAAATTCGAACTCCAAATATAACTTGGATCTAAAAAAAAGCTTTTGTGCTTCCGATATTAATCAATGTCGTTTAAAAATAGTTATTCACCATATACTTCAGGGACACTTGCTTGTTTACATTTTAGTCACGCACGGGACAGGACATAAAGTGTTATTTTAGGTATTTCAAAATATTGCTCATTATTTTTGTGAAAATATTCTCGGTGCAATAAGTAAGCTTTGGCTATTGATTTAGTTCTGTATTGAAAAAATTGTGTTATTTTTATCAAATTTTGTAAAGTTAAAGTGACTTGCACTCCAATAAAATTGAAAAAATCATTATCTGTCAGATAAGAGACATTTTAAACAGCGATATATTTCAATTTGGTATGCATTGAAAAATGCCGCTGACATTTTCTATCATGATGGATCGTATCCCTAGCATTTGATTTTCACCGATCGATTATTTGTACATTTTCAAAAAACAAATATTGCACCAATTGGCATTTCTCAATGATTTATATTGTTCTCTTTTGTTAGATTTTCCGGAAATTACACATCATCGATTGTATCTAGATTACAGGTCTATAAACCATTTTTTGAGATGACATTAATGCATATCATATTGACAGAATGATCACCCTATTCCCAGAATCTTAATCTTATAAGACAAATATGACAGCCGAAATAGCTGGGATGGCCATTGTCACATGTCAAATCTAATATGGAAGTCTGTAGACACATACTTTCACTCTCAATTTTTTCTAAAAAAATCCGAAAAACATCATTATAGGGTGTCCGGAAATTACGCGTCAGGATTTTGGTGGGCGATTCTACATGAAAAATTAATGCAACAAACTTCTATACAATTTTTTCAAAAACTCAAAATTAAGGAAGATACAGGGTGTTAAAAAATATTTTTTTTTTCTTATTTTTTTTAATAACTTTTTTTCTAGTGTAATGATTTTTGCCAAATTTTGCATGCATGTCACTAGTGTTTCTTTGTATTCACCCTATTAATTTGACGCTAGTCGTCAATGACAAAAGGCTGAAGCTGTCCTTCACCTTAGGAAAATTACTTAGAACTTTTTTGTTTTAATCTTTTTATAAATTTGGATGTCAAATTAGTAAAGAGCATCAAAATATTTTTTAAAAAGGTGCTCGTGTTGCATCATCGTAGAATTAACGGTTTCCGAGAAAAACGACTTTAAACATTAACCGTACCTTAAATAATTAAAAATTCGTACTTTGAAAAAATGTTTGAAGTTTTTGAAAAAATTGTATAGAAGTTTGTTGCATTAATTTTTCATGTAGAATCGCCCACCAAAATCCTGACGCGTAATTTCCGGACACCCTGTAGAAACGAGAACGGACATATAGATAATCAAAGATAATCAAACAAAACGTTTATTGTTGGGAAAGTCGCCTAAAACATAAGAAAATACTCCATAAGTCTATAAAGTCTTATGAAACAGTTGAAAAAATTCAGCCCAGTTGAAAAGATTGCCTTTGCAGTAGGAAACCGTACAAAAACAGATGATCATCCACAGAAAGCTCAGATCAAAACAGGTTTCACCAAAATACACAACAAACTCTCGAGAAATTGGCAAAATGGAGTCGTTGAAATATCTGAAAGTGCAGTAGAAATAACCCAAAAAAAAAACTAAATAATTGCTGAAAATAATGTCTTGATCTTTAAACAAATTTAATATTAGAATTACAGTTTCACTTCATTCATGCATTCCACAAAAGCCATAGGTCCAATCTAATTGCAATATTTTTTTTAAGAAAACGTAGTTAATGATTCTTAAGCTCAAGCATATTCAACTTGGTTATATTATGTAGAATTCTTTAACTCGGCGCCAGACATGCGGTGATTTGCTAACAGTTACTCGAACAGCGCTCAGTGTAGATGGAAAGATTGAGTTTCGTGAACAGTTTGGCGAGTGTTGGTAGATTTGCATACATCAATAGGCAAGCTATAAGTGTTGACACATTCCGCCTGGAGTTTGGCAAATTTCGCACGGGTGTATTCAAGACAAATCAGATTCGTTCAATAGTAATCTGTAGTTAAAGACCGTTCGCAGATCGCCAACTACCGCATGTTTGGCCCGGACTTTAGGTGAACCAATTTGAAGTTAGTTGGTACTTGTTTTGGTTTTCCATGTACATCGGCGATGAAGTGTTCGCAGACTTGAAAATTTGATTCGTCTAGTACCTACACAAGAGATATGACCGCACAGAAGTGTCTGCTTGGAACATAAATGACTTTTCTGTTTTAGGCTCATTTCAGTTTGCTCCAGTACAGAGGGCTTAACTTATTGATGCTATTCTTGAAATGAAAAACCAATCGTCATGCGGTGAGGATAGAGTGAGTGTCGAGATTCTCATGCAGCAGCCTGATGGAGCTATGGATGTTTTGTTTGCATCGATTGTAGGAGTCTTGGTCTCGGGGAGTTTTTCCTTCGTGCTTGATTAGAAATGGCGTGTCGTGGATCTAGTGGGTACGCACTTGAATGGATAAATAGACCCACCACTTTCCCACGTGTCGTGGCGTGTTGGTTGATACTGAGTTTTGGGCTCAATAGTCACATCTTACCTTCTTTTTCACCACGGATGAACAATAATTGGGCAACAAAGGCAGGGCCGAGGAAAAATTAGCAAACTACATTCGATCAGAGCCCAAAAATAATATCACATAAAATTGAGAAATCCTTTGAGGCAGTAGCAATACATAGAGGGTGGCCCAAAACTAACGCAAGATTTGAGATTGCTGTCATTTGTGCAAATAATAGGTGTGATTATTATTTCGGTGTAGGATAGTGTAATGCAGATTGATTTTTGTAACTAATGGCTACCAGTGTACGTACGTTTAGTAAAGATATTCTATCCTTGAAAACAGACAAACATCTTTCAAACAAAGCCACACTGAGTGTTGCAGTGTGGAAAAGTGTAAGAAAGTATGCACTTGTGGCGCATAACAGACACACCTAACATGTTGCAACTCTAAAAGGACATTTTGACATCTGACAGTTCAGGGATAGTGATAGTGATGATACCAGGGCCGACTAGAAAGACTTTCCAGTCTCTCTAGTCTGATCTTTCTAGTCATCCTTGTGATGATACCTACTAAAACAATAATGATAATAGTATCACGCTGAAAATGATTTCAACAAGACGGTGCCACATGCCTATAAAAGCCCAGAAAACAATTCAATGACTGTATATGAGATATTTCCTGGTCGTGTTTACCCTCGTTATGCTGATCAGAATTGCCTCCCTAGATTGTTGAATCTGACCAGGCCATCATATCTCTTTTTATGGGATTATTTGAAGTTGCAGATCTATGTCAACAAGGCCACAACCAAGCGCGTATTAAACAAGGCAATTCAACACTGTATCTACAAAACTCAGCCACATTTTATGCAAAATGGTCATTAAATTTCAACAACAGAGCTGTGGAGACCATTTGTCTGATATGTTATTCCATAAAAAATAACCCTATCCTATGAACTTTATAATTTAGTGTTTTCTATCTTATTTAGATCTTGCGCTAATTATGGGACAGTCCTTATAAGAAGTTCTTATAAATAAATGGTCTAACAGGGACGAATAGCGGAAAACAGAAGGACCATTTGGTAAAGCAAACCAAATCGAGGAAATCTTCATATTTGCTACACATACAGTGTGTCCCAGATTCGTTTATCTATACAGAGATCTTGGCTCCTATTATACCTACGTCAAAGGTTAAATGGAGAAAATTTTAGAGGAAAGTAACTGCATTCGATATCCGGTTTCAGATTTGCGATCGGTCAATTGGTTTTGGAAATATCGGCGAAAAACCAAAAATGGCGGATTGTGTTTTTTGCCAGTAAATCCAAAACGGCTAATTCGACAGCTATGAAAATGTGACATTATCTGGACACCTTTTCAAGACGAATTGAATGGCGTTCATGATATGTCTCAATCTTCTTTTGCTTTCCCGCAACCTGCCTCAACTTTTATTTTTCTTATAGCCGCCATATTGGATTTTTCGATTTTTGGAAAGAGCGTGAAGTTTTCAGT
Source organism: Orchestes rusci (assembly GCA_958502075.1). Classification (NCBI taxonomy): domain Eukaryota; kingdom Metazoa; phylum Arthropoda; class Insecta; order Coleoptera; family Curculionidae; genus Orchestes; species Orchestes rusci. Next base: position 20,780,285 of record OY293305.1, on the reverse strand, counting down.
CTAGTGATGTCTCACAAGTGCATAAAAGATTTGAGTATCTCCGAAATATCACGATACGTAGTTGTGACTCAGTCTTATCCAAGAAGGCCATGATCAATTTGTCGCAAAATATGAATGAGTACTGTATCAGCTCAATGTCAACGCATTTAGTGTGCAGCAAATGTGTTTACCGCATTGAATTTTCAATAGAACCTGGACATGCATCGTGACATTTTTGACAATCAGCGACTGTTTTTCGTACTACTCTTACAAGTTTATTTCTGTTTATAGTTGACCGAATTAATCATTATTATTGTGTTTTATGAGGCTGCCGTCGTACGAGGGATACATCTCCAAATACATTGACCTTGCCGAAGGAAACCCGACATTTCTATTTGACCGCAAATACAACGCTAACATGACTAGCTTTTCTTCATTTGAGTAGAAAAATAGATAATACCGTGCATTTTTGACAGGTTTCGACAATTTGTTACTCATTATCAAAACACAACCATCATACTGAATTAATGAACGACAGATCAGAGCCTCCTTAGATGAAAAAAAAGATTGTGCTCATAAACCAATTTTCAGACAAATGAATCATGGCCTTCTTAAAAAAGAAGGCCATGACATAACTACGAAATGTGATATTTTGATGACACTTAGATCTTTTACGCACTTGTGCAACATCACTGGACTTATTTTTACACTTTTTCCAAAAATCGAAAAATCCAATATGGCTGCCATGAGAAAAATGAAAGTTGAGGCGGGTTGCGGGAAAACAAAAGACGATTGAGACATGTCATACACGCCAATTTATTCGTCTTCAAAAAGTGTCCCGAAAATGTCACATTTTGACAGCTGTCAAATTAGCCGTTTCGGATCTACTGGCAAAAAATGAAATCCGCCATTTTCGGTTTTTCGACGATAATTCTAAAACCAATTGACCGATGTAAACCTGAAGCCGGATATCAAATGCACTAAGATTCCTCTAAAACTTCCTCCATTCAACCTTTGCTGTAGGTATAATAGGAGCCAAGATCCCTGTATAGAGAAGCGAATCTGGGACACACTGTATATTCATATTAACTCAGTTCTTTTCTAGAATTCTAAAAATATCAATGTTGAACCAAAATGTAGCCGCATGCAAACATACAAAATAAATCGTTTGTCAAAAGATCATATCCACTGAGCAAAATCTCACCCATGCGTGAAAACTGGAAGCATTAATAAAGTATGACAAAGCAGTTCTCCTAAATCAGAGCTAACGATCCAGCAAATGAGCTACATATCTTGATGTTCGGCTTTGGCTTCCATCGTCATAAATCAGTCCCGTAAAAATGTCACCCAACATAAGGTAGTCGATACATTTTCTTAACATGTGTCTCGCTTCTGAAAAACACTGTTCACACCCACTTATACGACAATTAACGTTGGGCGGTGCGACTGATTTCGATTTATTGCCAGCAAATTGCTTGAATAAATATTACTAAAGATACAAACAGATGATTTGACTAAGGTGAGAATGACATTTGTACAGCATTTCTTGAAATTTGGTTATATTGAGAAAGTGGTAATCATCATTTGAATGATTATGAAATTTTATTAATATCTAGTTTTTAATCAATTTTTTATTAGCCCTTCCAAAACATTTTGAAAATATTTCAAAAACTCTTTGGGATAAGATGATGAAATTTCGACCAGGAGAGAGTGCATAAAAAAAACAAAAAAATCAATAGTAGAAATTATGGAATCACTAAAGAATTTATTGACAAATTAATTTTCAAAATCAACTTGGAACATCGTGTGAGAAGAAATGTCCTATGATTTGACTAAACTAATAAAAAAGTTGATTGGGAATATCAGATTTAGAATGATTTGTAGAAATATGTCTCACAATACTTTTTCCAGAGCATCAAAAGAACTTCCTGAAGATTGAGCAGATATTATTTTTTTCAAGCATCAACTTCATTTAGAATGTTCAGTAACAAAAACCTGAAAGATTCTTACAGATGGAACATTTGAAAGTTATTTCGTTGTGTGAACCAAAAAATCTGATAAGAAAAGAGAATAGATTCAAAAAATGAAGCGTCATATCCACGACAATTCAACTTGGTTATGTAAGTCATGTGGATACATATTTGTATATCAAAACGTTATTTACTCATAACGCACGAGCTTGCATTGTACAACATCAGTTATATGAATATACAACAACTTGTTCAAATAAATGATTTGAGAATAGTCGTCTTTCCCTAAAATGCCCAATATTTGTTTTTTATATAAAACATTAAATACTGTGAGCACATAACGACGTGATAAGGTTTACAGTATGTTTGATTTTACGAATGCTATTTACCTTGCCTTATTATTACTGATAAAGTGAAATGTTTAATTTTCCTAACTTGAAGTTAACAATTATTATTTTGTATTGCATTTGTCTATACCTAGTATTTGCATGGGACAAATTGTCTCATTGATATATGACACTTTGATTTGAAGATATTCTTTGATTAAAACCCAAATATTCTTTATATGAGAGAGCTTCTTCTATAAAGTATACACAATAAAAAATGGAAAAGTCCCTAACATTTTTAACATGCACCTCTCAAACTAAAAGTAGCTTTGCACAGATAATATTCATAATCATTGTTGAGTAAATAAGACAACTTCGCCCATCATAATTAGCCGTATAAGCGCGTTCTAATCCTCGTAAAATAAACATTAAGACTTTCATCCTTGTTGTTATCCGATTTGCTTAAAGTATTAAACCATATGTTGAGTCAGGCTAAAAAAGTTAAAACCTCACGTTTCACAGATTTGCTCAATCACTATAAGTTGACAGTGTCACCCCCTCACAGAATTATTAGGAGAAGTTATGATGGGTGAATTTTAAAAACAGAACAACTTTAAAAGACACGACGCATCGCCTTAAGCTCCATGCTAATCCCGCCTTCCTCTCAAAAATTAGGAAGTCATTTGTCACGAGTGTATTATTATAGAGTGCCAGGTGTCGTGGCCATAAAGCATTTTCAGCTTTGCGTTTTGGAGGTTAAAATGGTATTCCGCATTTCATCACCACAAATCAATGTTTAATGTATTTATCAAGAAATATTGCTTGCTGATCTCTCTTCAGTCGCAAGCTCGCAAGCTAGTTGAGCACAAGACTACTTGCGTTAAAGTTAATAGGAAGTTCTTGAATCATGTAAAAATTTTGCAAAATTTGGATTTTACATCACAAATTAAGAAACCTTCGATGGGATAAATAACGGAAAAGACCACCACGCAGTAGTTTTTGGAAATATCTTTATAAAAGTGAGGTTGGAAGTCTCAGTGTAAAAACTTCCCTTATTTTTCTATGTTTTAACTTTGATCAATAATGTGAAAATATATGTGACACAATCTTCTAATCATTTGGCATCTTAACTCCATTTGAGAAAACTTTTGGATCTTACAAAATGTAATATAGGTAAGCTAAAGATGGCGAGATTATATTGAAGATTGAATAAATGGATACAAGTTGTTGATGTAAAACCAACATCTATAAAGAGAATGGCGCTTTTTATTCAATTTTATCACCCTAAAATCAAGAACACACTGTTGAATTCCCATGCGATTCGTCGTGAACTTTTCGCGCGTACATCATACACCCCCTTCTCGAAAAATTGGTATATTACGCACCCCCGCATGATATACTTGACAGCCGACACAATATGTGTTAATTTCTAAAAGCGGATGATAGCAACATGATTGTTACTCGAGCGTAAACAAAACGACATAAAACATTCAATGCTCCAATGATGACTCTTTTATGTGAGCAGCGGGGGTTTCCCGAACGACTATCGATCATCATTTGCTTGATGGGTCTCTGGATAGGCATAATGATGGTATTTTCCAACATCTGAAGATCTATTTGGAGGAACAGACTTTCTCAGTATTTATGCATACATCCTCTTGATTCAAATAGACTTTTGTATCAGAATATTTCTGTGATCAGATACAAAGGCCACACCATCACCACAGATATTTTTTGTTAAGGTACGTAATACAAGTAACCATTATGAAAATTTTATGGGATTTGAAGAAAATGTTATTTGTTAACAGAGAAGTAATGACAATAGTATTTATTATTGTTAGATAATAAGATGACTAGCTGGAGAATAAACAAAATGAAGACAATTAAAATGAACATTTGCAAGACTTATTCCACCCATCATATATCAACCATTCAATGAAACAACCCTTTCCGGAAAATACAAATAAATTACAGTATAGAATAAATTGATGCGAGGGTCTATCACCGTCGAAGAAGCATAACTGACTCCACATCGACAGATGTGCTCTTCTAGCAATCGGTGCAAAATAGAATGGAAAAGGGGTTGACCGCTATTAGTTTATTTTGTTTGCGTTTGCGAAGTCAAGATTAATGATGTTGGCTTTAATAGGGTGTGATCCGGAATTGACATGAATGACTATTTTCAGATTCTACAGTCCCTTGAGATAAAATTAAGCTTTTGGAAATTACTCCTATATTTCGTTTACCTCGGATTGATTATTTTTTCAAGGGTTGTAGTACGAAGGCGTAGAAGTGCCACAACTAAAAAAAAATAAAAATTTTGACTTTGAAGTCGAAATTTCGTGAAAAAAGTCGAAATTTCGTGAAAAAAATTGAAATTCGACATTAAAGTCGAGATTTCGAGAAAAATGACGAAATTTCGTGAATTCGACATCAGTCGAAATTTTAAGAAAAAAGTCGAAATTTCGACTTTAACGTCGAAAAGGGAGGTGAAGCAGGTCGATTTTTCTTTTCGAGGGGGTAGTTAAGGATGTCTACTAAAACTTCAATGAGTTTTATTCTAGCTATATGTACAGGTTTCGGTTTCGAGATATGGATTTTTGAATTTTTTTGAACATTCTATAGTGAGACGGTTATCATGAAATTTCAACCTCCTGGGAGGGGCAGCAAGTCGATTTTTTTTTCGAAGGGTTAGTTTTGGATGTCTTCTAATACTCCCATGAGTTTTATTCTGGCCATATGTACAGTTTTCGGAATAAGTATGGATTTTTGAATTTTTTGAAGATTCTATACTGAGACGGTAATCATGAAATTTCACCCTCTTGGGAGAGACAGCAAGTCGATTTTTCTTTTCGAAGGGGTAGTTTAGGATGTCTTCTATAACTCCCATGAGTTTTATTTTGGCTAAATGTACAGTTTTCTAAATATGGATTTTTGATTTTTTTTCAACATTCTTTAGTGAGACGGTTACCATGAAATTTCAACCTCCTGGGAGGTGCAGCAAGTCGATTTTTCTTTTCAAGGGGGTAGTTTAGGATGTCTACTATAACTCCCATGAGTTTTATTCTGGCTATATGTACAGTTTTCGAAATAAGTATGGATTTTTGAATTTTTTTGATTCTATAGTGAGACGGTTATCATGAAATTTCACCCTCTTGGGAGGGGAAGCAAGTCGATATTTCTCGAGGGGGTAGTTTAGGATGTCTACTATAACTCCCATGAGTTTTATTCTGGCTATATGTACAGTTTTCGATTAAGTATGGATTTTTGAATTTTTTTGATGATTCTATAGTGAGACGGTTATCATGAAATTTCACCCTCTTGGGAGGGGAAGCAAGTCGATATTTCTCGAGGGGGTAGTTTAGGATGTCTACTATAACTCCTATGAGTTTTATTCTGACTTTTTGTACAGTTTTCGAAATATGGATTTTTGAATTTTTTGAAGATTCTACAGTGAGACGGTTATCATGAAATTTCACCCTCTTGGGAGGGGAAGCAAGTCGATTTTTTTTTCAAGGGGGTAGTTTAGAATGTCTGCTATAACTCCTATGAGTTTCATTCTGACTATATGTACAGTTTTCGAGATATGGATTTTTAAATTTCGACTTTTTTCTCGAAATTTCGACTTTAATGTCGAATTTCGACTTTTTTTACGAAATTTCGACTTTTTTCACGAAATTTCAACTTTTTTCTCGAAATTTCGACTTTTTTCTCGAAATTTCGACTTTAAAGTCGTAATTTTTATTTTTTTTAGTTGTGGCACTTCTACGCCTTCGTATTGTAGAATATCTGATCGGCCAAAAATAAACATTTTGAAAACACGTGGCAGTGTGCATACTACAGGTAGTCCCGCATAAGAACCGACACAGAGCTGGATCATCCAGGGGAACCAAAACTCATACCTATACTAAGTTGCATCCTTAAGTTATGTGCCTTGTTTTAAATTTAAAAAAAATCCATAGATATCTTAGTAATCCCTAAAATTAGAAACACGAAATTTGGTACACGTTGCCAGTGTACCATGAGCATTTATCGACAGTAATTGGAGTTGAATTGAGACGTTCTAACGGGTTGATAAGGTATGATGCAACCCTGAAATAGGACAGAGTTTTTCACCCGTTGGCGGACTTGAAAATTTTATATTTTATTTGATAGGTAGCTCCAAAACTTTTTTGCTCGGTTTACATAATAATATCACCGCGTATTCTTGCATCCAGCAAATCAATAATGGGTTGTATGGATAAAGAAAAGTTGGATGCTTTCACTCTGATCCTTTGTTTGTCATCCGCCTAGTCCTCACTATTGAATTTTTTTGGTTATAATGATGTTCAACAAAGATTGATCAAATTTCCCAATAGTTTAAACGTGTGATCCAGAAGTAGAGGATTTCACGCTAATGCAGATATGAAATATCGAGTGGTGCATGTCTTATATATTTTATGTCTCATAGAACCTCTAAAAATTAAGGTGAGTGAGTCGTTCGGAGTGAGGTGAAGCCTGATTTTTTCCGGAACCCATACTTCTTCAACATAAGTGTGTGCTTAGACCTAGTGTTAATGAACAAAACAGGTCCACAACTCTAATAGACTGTTTTCATTCATTTGCAGCATAAACAAAGGATATGTACATCTAGTGTTATACTACTGACTCGAATAATATGCCAAAATTCTGGAAAAAATACTATTGAGCAACAAATTATTGTTTCATAAGTTAAATCATTAAGCACGGCTGAAAGCTGAAGAATAGAAAATAGTTCGCGCTGTCCCAAAAAGATGTACTTTGATGTCATCAATCGCAGCATTTACCTACGTCTCTTAGGGTCGATATTTCAATATCACCTTAAGGTAGATACTGTATAGCCTAAGATACTTTCAAATCTCAGGATTGACCTCAGATATTCTGTACCTCAAGGTGACATTCAAATATCGGCCCTTAGTCCCTGGCGTTCGAATTACGAACTTCAAAATAATTTGAAGCTTAATTCTCTTTTCGGGCATCCTGTATATTTTCTCATATCACACTGTGTCCCAAAAGTGTGTAAGAGCTGAAGGTTCGCTTCAATGGGGAAAGTTTAAGGCAAATCATCTGTTCGATATAAAGGCCAACATTGATAGTTTTTGTAAAATAAAAAAAAAAAACAAATATGAGCGAGTGGACTGAGATTTACAACTCAGACCTCTTTTGTATAGGCACTTTTGATGAGCATAGATACAGTGATTTTTTTCTTGAACGTTGTACGAGGATTTTCAGTCACCGTTTCCTTCGTGAATCACTTGAAAACGTCGGCCAGAGCGACGCAGATTTTCCATTACATCTTGATTGCTTTTGAATGCTCCGTATCATACATATACACCTGATTTTGATAAGGTCGATTCACCGTAAATAAGCATGCTTTAACATTTTCAAGGAGAAATTCTTGGTTCAATGGTTTCATCCATTGGAAAATCGCGAAAAATCTCATCTCATCTCATCAAGTCTCACTTGAGATGAGCTGATAATATCGAACACTGTAAACAAAAAACAAACCAAATGACAGATGGCGCTCAAACCGCGCGTCATTATGGAGGTTGTACCAACTTAGTGAAAAAATGAATGTTAAAATTCTTTCAGAAGGGCATTCGAAATAACGAATTCCCAATACTTTCTTGACAGAATTTATAACATCCTGTTTATTTGCCAATCATATGCGTAAGTAGAAATATAATAAAATAAATTATGCCGTATCATACTTAAGTAGATAATAAACATACATTGATTAACACTCCAATAATATGTTGTTTTAGAGTATATACTGTCATATTTTTAATCAACTGTCATAATCATATAAATAGAGTGGCAAAGGGCTCGTATGATTTTCCATTATCATTGACTAAGTAATTATTTTAAATGTACATACATCAAAATCTGAGACATTCACTGAACCAGAAACTGTTTACCGATGTTCCCGTATCTCTAGAAAGGTGAACAATCTACCGTATTTTCTAGCTAGGACAAAAGCTCAAGTGGAATTCAACACAAAAGCGCCAGGAAGAGCAGTAAAATTTCATTTTAACAACAACACATTTTGATAGGTCTTGGACCAGTCGACATTACTTTTTCAATGAAAAGAAGATTTTGAAGGGCTGTGCATATTGTGATCGCACATGAGACAAAATACTTTTTTGACAGCTATGAAATTGTTTGTTGATGAAGAAAAATATAAGCCACTGTCGCAAGGGATCGATAAAACGTAATGTATGGAAAAAAGGGCGAGATCAAAATATTACTATATACCTTTCATGAAAGATTTGAATTCTTTGATGGATATTAAAGTGCCTTTGTTTTAGGTTTTATGCCGTGGGAGGCCTGGCAGAATAGTCATTACCATCTTATATCATTGTGTATTAAATCCAGCACTTCTCTCTCTTCATGTTGAATTTATATTTTATTATAAAACTGCATTCAGAACTTTCTATTCAATTTCATTATATATAGATAGGTACCGAGAAATGCTACAAAATATCATGTTTGGTTATACAGCAGTCAAACTTGTATTTTTATCACTTTTCATTATAAATAACTTAATCCCAACAATCTAAGTGTAAATAGCATTTTTGGAAATCTTAGATAAGCATTCTCATTAATTATGAGCATTTTATAACACACCATAAAATTAAATTCTTATAAAAAACAGCCTTTTCATAACGCAGTCATGCGGAATAACACGGTAAGCTACGCATGCAGGGGTAGATTCACAAACCTTTCATATCAAGATGAATTCACATGTCAAGTACACCGCTAAAATTCCCATACCTACTTGTTTTCTGCGTCTTGTGAAGATTTGCCTTTAAAAATATTGGGGATTTCACGAGATGACATAATAATTATTTAATAGATCTCAAACACTTTTCTATGAGAAAATAAGTATATGTAGTCACTAATTATGAGTACGTACTGGGGATATTCTAACATTTCTTCTAGTTGTAGAAAATAATAAATCATACTCGTCAACCGTGACTGTGCAAGGCATATCTGTGATTCCCAGATTATCAGAAGGGCTTTAGGAATCAAGTGCTAGCAACTTCAATGCTTTGAAATGAATGAACACTCCTATGCGAAGGTTTTTTGAACAAAGTGACGTGCTGCGCAAGTCATTCTTCTTAATTGAGAGAGAATGTGCGTCGTTCTTTCGAGGAATATTCTATCAGGTGAAACCGAGAGGATCGTGAAAAAGTCAGAGGATGTCAAGTTTACATGTTACACAGCCTGTAAAAACAAAGCGATATAGAGCACGATTGATAAGGAAACCAGCTGGGATTCCTGGCTGAACTCAAGCAGCAATACAAATGTCGTTATACAAGCCACTCATGCAATAGTTTTAGAGCGCAATATAGAAAAGAGATCCAGCATCAAACATTGATCATGAAAGGTCATCTTCTAATCCAGCAAAAACTATGTGGAACCTTATTAATTGCTATAGGCAAGGAAAAAGCAAGAGCAATCCCGGTAATAGAATATCACCTGATTCATTCCACGGGTCCAGCAGATAAGCTGGCTTTTATGCTTTTTTATTCACTTCCACATGAAGAGTACAGCTTCTTCCAGGTGGGCTACAATCAAGGCAGATATGTGATATGCAGTATGAAGAATAAAATAGGCAGGGATATCTTTTGCATGAATATGAAAGAGTGTCAGGGAGTCTACATTCCTTTTCCTCCCAAAAAAAAAGCAATAATCATTTCCATCTTCAAGAAAATTGGCTGCAGAACTACAAAGAAGTATCTCTGCTACAAGTTAACTTGAAAATAGTCGAGAACTGTTTAGCAAATGAGAACGAGTTCTTCGCAGAAAGCCAGTTCTGCTTCAGGGCGGGAAGAAACACCGTATCAGCAGTGTCGGAAGTGATAACTCAAGCTTTTTACAACTGTCAGTCAGTATGCGACTGTTTTTTTCTGTGACTTGAGCAAGGCCAACTGTGTGGATCACCAAAAGGTGAGAAAAATTCTGTGTCAAGAGCTCTTTTGAAATTATACCTGGAGGAATGAATGATGTCTTGAAGAGAGATGAGATAATATCATCTGAGAGTGTAATAAACATTGGTGTTCCTCAGGGCTCCATATTTGGAGCCCTTAACGAGGCAGCGGCAGCTCAATGCCGATGATACAACAATTCTTTCATTAAAAGAAGCTGGGATGATGTCCCGGGTTCTGAAGGATAACAGGCCATCTCTTATTCACATCAAATCACCTTATAAAAACAAAATATTCAACGTCCTTTCGATATAACAACCTTATCGCTTTTGAAGGTAGTGTAAATATTGAGCAACTTGTTTATCATGTTTAATCTTCCTATCAACACATCGTTACAAGTTAATTACTTTGACCACAACTTCAAGTTACTATAACGCGTAAAATGAGCCCTCAGAAATTCTTGTGAACGGTGATAAAATCATGATCATAAACGTGCTCCCCATCTTGTAACATTGCAAAGGAAAAAATGAGTCATAAATTTTACGATCCGATAAAACATAATCCCATAATTGATAAAAATTTATTGTGAATTAGAATCCATAAATTTCTCTCTGTAGATACAGAATATTAGTCAATTCGGGGCTGTAAAAATGTATATTATCAATTTGAAAAAGCTCAAAATAATTTATTGACGCTACGCTGTGAATTTTTGAAAATGATAGTTGGTAAATGACGGTGCAGTGTGCACAGTATTTCCAAATTAGTGTTTGAACATGATTTATCTGATTTCCATTAGTTCAATATTGATATGATTGAAATCTTAAACTTGGACTAGCTTAGGATATTGAGTTTCCTTATTCTTCAACATACAACTGACATGAATGGTTGAACAGAACTATAAATTTAGTCTATTAATGATTGCGCTTCAAAATATCAATATGAATCAACAATAACATTTGAGGCGATCAGAAGAGGAGGGGTGTTGAGTGACTTTTCGTTAAAAACCGAGTTATGTGCAAATACACATCCTTGAAGTTGGTGGCATCTACCCGTTGAAAGAAAAACTATTTGGCGAAATCTCTAAATTGATTGGAGTATTATCTTTGAAACCCTTCTACTCGATATCGCAACATTTGCACTAACCGCCTCAATTATCATGTTTAACTTACCCAAAAACAAACTCACGTGAATCAGTATGAGCAAATAAGCTAACTATTAAATCCAGCTGGAATCATTTAAAGCTCCCAATCCTTGTCACAATAATCAAATCACAGAGCCCATATCAAACATATTCATGGTAATCCTTTTTATCCAAATCAAATAGAAAAACTCAGTAGGAGTAAAAAATAATGTCTACTTCCTTACAAACGCCTGCTGATACCGACTAATCTTCGATGCGCTATCAAGTTTTATACCATAATTCCAAGGCATAAATTTAATGATCCATGTAATCCAAAGTATTACACTTATAAGCTCAATCCAAAGGAAATTAATGCATTAGCTAATTTTCTTGTCGTCTCTAGCAGAAAACTTCGTAGTCATGATACTCCTGGTGTTTACCATCGTATTTTAACGGAATCTCAACTTTCAACGGCGTATTCCAAATAGGGAGATATCGATTGTAAGCTAGATAGTTCAGCGGATGCTCCATTTGGATTTTTTCCAAATAGATCAATCACTTGAGTACATACAACGGAAACAAGGACTGTGAAACAGACACTGAGGAATATACAAAGACTGGCTTCCCGGGAATAGCTGGCACATCACGATAACAATATTAGTATCAAATAGGGATGATGTCATTTGCAAAAGTGGACACAATTCCATATTTGAGAAATCAGAAAATACTCGATATCTGTCTGTCAAGACGGACAAATCCAAAAAGAAATCATTAGCAAAGCCTTTACCTCAAAAAAAAAAAAAAAAGTTGAAGCAAGAAAGTAAACTACAATGCCGAACTCAAACAAGAGGAAGGTCAAATCTGGTATGTAGAATACAAACACTCAAAGTTTTGAGTATCTGTGGGAAGTTATAAAGTTCTAAACCTAGGCAAAGAGATCACCAACCCTCAAGCAGGCATGATTGCATTGCCGTACAATTGGTATTGTGAACATGAGGAGGAGCAATCCTACAAGGAAGAAAATCAATTCAAAGACAGTACCAGAACATCTGAGGGATTCTTGCCCAAGCACAAAAGAAAAAAAAACTACGAATCGCTACTGGAAAACTCGAGACCGCGCTAGTGGGACCAGAGCACACGTGCGGAATTGGTGGAGAAATGTACAGGAAAACTGGACTGTATCACAAAACAAGAATCACTGGGAAAACCTTCCAGACATGAAGCATTCGAGGGCTTTTCTTGATGCTCCATTTCCAGAAAAGATAGCATGGAATACTTACGCCAGGACCTAAGTAAGAAAAGCATCTGGTCTAATTGAAGGCCATGCTCCCTTCAAATAACACCTTATTCTAATGAGGATAGCAGATAACCCATTATGCAGAGGATGAGGGGGAGAGGTTGAAACACCTCTTCTCACCATATCTCACTGTGAAGTGTGAAGCGTACAACGCCACAAGGGAGAGTGTAAACTCCGACCAGAGCAAGTGGAAAAGTAAAATCATTTTCACTAGCAAAAGCTTCTGAGCTGAAACTGTGGAGGTAGTGCAAAATAAGGGTATAGTAGGATTGTGTAAGCAAACCCCAGAGCGAGGCTTCGGGCAACCTCAAGGAAAAGTTAAAGTGAGTATATATTGGCAAGATGGGAGTCCCACATTACTCCTGTTCCTATATTGAACTTGATCTGATGTTTATTTATCAAGTTTTTGTTATGGGCAATGGCAACTTATACCTAGGACTATAACAACTATAACACTTACATTTCAGTTTCTCCAATGGTTCATGATGCAATGATGGTGTATGGGGTACAATTCCATGGTGCGTCGAATCATGAGATGTTACATGATGACCGAGCGCGCCCGAACTCATGATACCGGATATGGCGGAATTGACAGAAACCGAGGCGGAACTCACAGAGTCATGCATATGATGAACACCATGCATGTCGTTATTTGCCGAAGATGTTGTAACGCCTGTAACCAGTTCTTGCAAGCAAAGAGCTGGATCAGAAAGCTGTTCTATCCTATCCATGAGTTTGTAGGCGCTCACTGTTTCCAAAAGAGTCGTCGTGGTGATGGATTTTTATTGACTTTCTGGTGAAAACTTTGTCATTCTGTAAAAAAAACAAAGTGAAAATCATCACTGAAATTGATAAAAAATTTGTTATGTGCTGATATAGATCAGAAATTTGTTCCAGCAATAATGATATTTTGGAATATAAAACATACGAGCTCAAACTCAAATTTATAGATCAATTCTCAAAACAATGAATTGATTATTCTTAGTTGTGCATGAGAATCGAAACTTTCAGGGGAAAACCCGTTCCCGTTAACAAAAATCACCCCGATCATCATGGAACATGCCACGTCACATCAGTCCCAAAGCAATGTTCTTAATTTTGAATCGAATCCAGAATCATATCAAAAAGTGTCACAGCTTTTAGTATATTAATCAAATCACCTCGATACCGCCCTTATTATCCGATATGCTGTATCTCAGTGCGATGACTCAACGGCAATAATCATACTATATCTACACAACTTTTTAATAAAACATCCTTTACAATATGCGATTTTGAAAAATATATAAATAGCTATCGGACGAAGTGTTTTGAAGTTTTCATTCGATAAGATAAGTACGTCGCGATGAAAAAAGCGGTGTTCTATATGAACCATTCTGCATTCATGAATCTACTCATATACATATTATCCTCTCTGCATCAAAATCTATGTCAACAAAAACCCATGCTTTAATAGTCAGTCAGTACTGAAGTTCTAAAAGGTTCCGAACTCAGAGTGATGTCACGTAGGCACGGTAACGTCATGGAAATTATTCTGATTATAACCAAAAAAAAAATACTTTAGGTTGAACTTACCCAGTGAATAATATCAGCAATTATCATATATTTCCTATTTCTATATAGAAAACACTACATTGAGGGTAAGTATAATTCATGCAAAAATTACTTGACAAGACATTAAATTTTACTTTTAGGGATTAGGTGTGGATTAGAGATTAAGGAGCAGTTTACAGCGGATATAATTGAGATAATTCCATTTATCAGTTTGGATAATGGACTGATATCAATCGTGTAACACTTATTTACGCTTGTAATCGCATGTTTTACAAGTCTGATTAGATTATAGTGAGGGGTTTTTGACGAACAATTCCAAATTTCAGATGCTTGAGACGGATAATCCGGGTGACCTTTTGATCGATTGATTCATACTTCTTCACATTCAATTTGCGATGAGACCTATCATTTGTCGTTGAATGTAAATTCATTTGAAATTGTTTATTGAATCATTTGTTTGATGAATATTGAAGAAGTCGTCAAAAAGAACCAATGTGCATACGTTTTCAAATGACTTGAAATTTTATAAACGTATTCTACATTCTACCCAATATTTGAAAGCCATCAAAATTATGACAAATCAACGTTCTACTGTTTTATTCTAAAAATGTATCAATCTGCTGTTGTAGCTTCATCTTTACACCTACTTTTAAACCATCCAATTGCCATTTCATACTATAAACTGTAGCTAATTTTAATTTGAGTCTAATTGCGTGTTTATGTAGTATAGCAACAACCTATATCAATTTATTAATACTCCACTTTATCTTTTCAATTTTATTTTCTTGGTGAGCTTATCGGACGATACTATATGAAATCACCTGATAAGACACAATAGATATACAAATCACGAAAAAATGAGAAAAAGTTTCATTAATTTTATCGGTATTGCAGTTATTCATATTTCAGGTCGTTGACATCAGTTTTTACTGAAGAGAACCCACAACCTATTCAAAGAAGCACAAACAACAATCAACCCGCTTCACCCAGAACTTTCATTCAAATATACAGGAAACAATTTGAAAAGTGATTAATTTACCTGACTTTTTTCGGGTATTTCCCAGTTGTTTGGTGAACTACTCAAAAATTTCAGGTGAACCACTTTTGAGTTTTTAACCAGTGTTACCAAGAACACTAATAAGTGATGCGCAATAATTCACATCTTAGAAGTTGAGATATTGTATAACCTGTCAAAATTAAAGTACTTGAGCTCACAAATTGTTAAAATGCCAGTTAAAATGTATTCAATTTAGAAATCGATATCATGCAGATTTTAATGGATTTCCACAGTAATAGTAACCCCTGATAGGTTTCCGCAAAGTCGCTCGTTTCTAAGTTTCCTTTACAAATATTTGTGCAGTGTGTAGTAGTTTGTTTAAAGGGTTTAGTTCACTCTGGTTTTTCACCTTACTCACATCACATAACGGATACTGGGAAAGCCTTCCAGCGTATGAAGCATTGAAGGGATTTTACTGATGTTCCATCGGCAGGAATGAAAATACCATAAAAACTTACACCAGGACCCAAGCAAGGAAAGCAACTGCCCCATGCTCCCTTCAAAAAAAACTCAAGCTCAATGTGGATGTTGATGACCCATTAACCAAAGGATGTGGGAAAGAGGATGGAACACCTCTTATAGTAACTTTTGTACGGTAAAGCATAAAACGCCACCAGAAAATCACACCTGGCAGTGTGTAAACTCCCACCAGAGCAAGTGAAATTACTTGCACTGGCACAGCTTCATAGGTTCTTAGAAGCAACTGATCTGGAACTGTAGAGGTAGAACAAAATGGTACAATGAGGTTGCGTGAGCAAAACACAGTGCCAAGCACTACCTAGGATTCCAAGGGGAAACAGGGTGATCGTTACTGAATTCCAATTTCGATCTAGTAACAAAGCATCAACTACTTTAATAATGGCAGTTCAACTTGCACCTACATAGGTAAGTGTAGAAGAACATCGCTGAAACGGAACATGTTCCACAAAACTCAACACATCTGTCCAAGTCATCAATCCCCAATTCTTGAGTAACTTCAAGCTTTTATGGATGAGATACAACCAATTTTTTTTGTTACTTGTCGAAATGATCTAGTAGGAGACATAGTCATTTCTCCAGAGAAGGGTCAATCGGAATGGACACTTTGAGCTTGAGCATCTCTTTTTTCCAAATTTGTCTGCTAGCAGATCTGGGTTGTGCTTATGCCAATCATTTTTTTTTTTTGATATCCATCACCAAGCTTAATGATTGCTGTTTCTAGAAATGAATCAAGACAACGATTTTCTCGACCATGAATAAAATAAATTTCCACGCGTTTTGCAATCATGTAAAACATTTCAAGGACGGCTCCAAATTGGTCAACAAATAACTACTACAATTATTTGCAATAATCAAATCAGATCATATATGAGCACCATGCATGAGTCACAAGTACGAACTTGACAATAAAATTGTAAATTATATTAGAAATGGTCAATAGAAAAGAAATTCGAAAGTACTTGAAAATGCACATAGCATTAATTTGAACTATTTCGTGATCTAGATCGGAAAAATATGCAATACAGGGTAGTTCCGCTCAACTGGTTGAAACGACGACGAAGCTCTCGCGTATGCTGAATGGCTAAGGTTTGACGACAATGGTTTGAGAGAGCAACTTCTTTTCCATTGGAGGTGCGCAATGGGCCCGCTGTGTGACCTAAGTGCTGTGGTACTTACAATCATCACCCCTATATCTACATCTACATCTCTGGTTTGAACTTCAATACTATATTGTGAAATCATGAAGATGTAGTTTGAGATATGACAACGATGGCCGGTAGTGCGTTGTTTCCAAAATACATGGTGTTGAGGTTTTACCAAATCATCCAATTTTCACTCTTTTTTTTCAAAACGCTTCCACCGATCTTGATGATACTGTGACTTTTTGGCAATTGAGCAATTGGAGCGTATTCGACTCTTCCAGGACCGGACCTGGAGAACACAAATGTATTGTGATTTCGAGAAAATAATGGTACGCAACAGATCTTCCAGAAGAAATAAGTTTCCATTTACCAATTCCATGGAGCTTTTTTTGTTCATATTATGATTTAAAACCAACATAACTTCCTTTGATATGACACGCACTTACGAAAAAAGTGTTCTACTCTTTATCTAGTTTTGAGGCAATGTACCCTAATTTTGATGCTTATTCTTCAATTTGATCGTCAAAAAGTGCAACTGTTTTTCCTAAACCATTGCATGTTCACCATTTCAGCCCGTTCGAACTTGGGGTTTCTCTAAAATCACTGTCGCTTGAGTTTCTGCTGAAGTTTTTGAACTGAATACACCACAAATCTAATACAAACATAATAAACTTCAAAAATGATTTTTGAATTATCAAACAGAAAATATCTAGAGAATGAAAAAATACATGAAAGACGGGGACAAAAAATAATGTTCAAGAAAGTTGTCTTGAAATCCTTGAACAGAAATAATGCAAAAAATCAAGTCAAATAATATCGGTTTATACACTGATTGTAAAAAGTTCCGGAAAATTCAATTATTCCGGAAATTGTAAACAATACGAAAACAACTTCCGAAATAAAAGTTGCGAGTTATGTAGAAATCCAACAAACTATAACTCTTGCAATTATACAGGGTGTCCTTGCGGTCTCGGACTGTGCAAAGCTCAGCTTCAATTTCTAGATCTGTGAAATTTCTGGATTCTTGTACTTTCGCTAAAAGGTCGTTGATACCTTTGTTTTTAGAATACTTAAAGGAAATTGATTTTTTCAATGGATCTTAACCAATATTCTCCAGACTCCTTTTGATATTGTTTTTACACTTGGGAGGTATCGAACATCATGTATAAAAATACATTTGTTAGGTTTTTTAATACTCTCAGTGGCGTCTTCTCTAACATACTCTTTAGTTTGTTAAACAAAACAAAATTCTTCGACCTAGAGTAATTCAAGGATTATCACCCTCAATTAATAAGCACCCTGTAATTATGCGTTTTGATTTTAAAGTGGTTGTTGAATGCTGCAATAATAACTTTTTTCAAATCAGAAACGGATTCATGCAGATAAATATGGAATCCAGAGTTTAAATTTCTCGCAAGAATCGAACAATTTATGATGGTCAGACCTATAATTATACAAATCTGCAATTATAGAGAATTTCATCCGAAGGTTTCTATTACAAAAAATATTTGTTTCATAGTCATAAACTAAGATAATGATGATCAAAATGACGTAAGCCATCAGTCCGGAAGAGATAATAAGAATTTTCCACTCGCTAACGGAAATATTTTTGACTACTTGCTGTATTTTTGATACTGTACGAAATTATCTTTGTTTTGTTTGGGAGCTTGATAAACCCATCATTATTAAAGTCGCTAAATATGAAACATGAGTGAATTACTTTCTCTAAGAATCTTTCTTGCTATATTTAAGAAATACACAATTATTCGTTCTGAAAAAACAACAATCCAGAATCAAAAATGAAAGATTATACTACACCAGAGAAGGCCGCCAAGAAACGGAATTGCAGTTGAAATATCTATTATGATCCAAAAATTTTTCTTTGGACCTGGTTGAGCTAAAAAATAAAAACGAGAAACATCTCAAAATCAGATATCCTCTGTCCTCTGTCCGATTTGATTGAAATTTGATGAAGATAATCACGACAATAAAAGATTAATTTCATTAACTACGTACAGTGAAATTATAGGGTCCAATGGCGTCCTCTCGAGAGACACGAATATTAACGACCCAAAAAATCCGCTCCACTGACTTATTTCCAATGTTTTATGAGTTTATGATCAAGCCACTAATGATTTTGGATCATACTTAGTACTCAAAGACTGAAAACTACACTACGGCTTGGATGTTAAGAAAAAACGCATTTTCATGAACATTGTTGATCTGAATCCTTTAATAAAGAACAAAAATAATCAACTAAAGAAAACGATCAAAATTGGCTTAGTAGCATATTATGTAGCTTACCACGTAAGGATATTCGCACTTGTATTTTGGAAACTGAGCATCTTCTTACTTATGTTGATACAAGCTTATTTTTATTTGGCTCGTGTATTCCAAGTTACAGTTAGCGCATGTCTTTTGAATCACCTGTATACAGTGTGTCCAGAATAAAATGATGTACGTTGGGATTTTCGGAAACTACAGGAGATACAGTATCGGTTAAATGGAAGAAAAGTTGCGTATTTGCGTGCCCAAGAATAATCTCACTTTGGTTTGTTTTGATTCGATACCGTAATGGAGATACAGGGTGAAAAAGAAAAATGGCCATTTTTTAAATAGCACAATATTTCGGTTATTATAAAAGATGAGGTATTGAAAATTTCTGGATCTGGGTAAGAAGATACGATGATTTTGAAAATTGTGTCGAAAAAATTGTAGGCCCACTATGTTGCTTCCGGCCGAAGTCAACTTTTGTTTTTCTTATGGGCGCCATATTGGTTTTTCTAATTTCCAAAATCCTTATCAAAAATGCTTTCCAATAACATGACTTTCATAAAAAAAACAGACTTGACTTTGACTGGGCGCAACATAGGAGGCCTAAACTTTTTTGATGCCGTTTTTAGAATCGTCGTATCCTCTTATCCATTATCCTGAAAATTTAAAAGTTTTAGCTTTTATAATAAGCAAAATATTGTGGTTCTTTGAAAATGTGCCTTTGCTTTTTCACCCTGTATTTACATTACGGTATCGATTCCAAATAAGACAAAGGTGGAATATTTTTGGGCATACAAAGACGCTACTTTTCTCTTATTTAAGCAACGTCGTATCTCTTACCGTTTCCAATATCCCCATATAGTGCCATGTACATCATTTTATTCTGGACACACTGTATAGGAGCCAAGGAATGTATAATCATCATATAGTACGAAATGTCAGATGAAATGTCAACTCCGTGAAAGCGGAATAGAATTAAATTCTTCATTTGTTTCTGGTGATCTCCGAGAAAGTACCGTATTATAAATTGAAACTAAAAGTACTGAGATGAAATGACG
Organism: Orchestes rusci; assembly: GCA_958502075.1. Classification (NCBI taxonomy): domain Eukaryota; kingdom Metazoa; phylum Arthropoda; class Insecta; order Coleoptera; family Curculionidae; genus Orchestes; species Orchestes rusci. The sequence continues at coordinate 20,760,079 of OY293305.1, read as the reverse complement.
TGCTAGTGAGTAATAGTGCAATTTCGAAGAGGTATTTTCCATTGGGAACCTCCACTTTCTAAATCAATCTTAGTAGTTCTTAGGACACAATAAGAGATGGCAAAGAACATGCTCTAGTCTCTCAAATATAATACTAACTTCTCAATAAATGTTGACTGGTGTGAAAATCAAAACCCGCCATACCTATCAAACGACAATCCAAAGTGAAAAAGTCAATTAACAAAAAAAAAAACGGAAAATCACTCAGAACAACCTCCGTAAATCCAGGTGCGACGTACAACGTGAAGACCGAAAGTCGGTTAAGTTTGTGAAAAAAGACGACCGGCTTAAAAACGGCTTTGGTCCGGTTTAGGTTGGATCAGCGTCGCGACGCCTCGAGAGCTTTGCGTCTACTAAGTCCGTGCTTTGTCCCCACTCCCCACTATTGCTGCCCCATTTGAAGCCGCCATTTCCCCCCTTTTTTGGGTTATTTGGCTGCCGCCAATCGGTTTGATAGTCGTTCGTTTTGCCGTTAGCGGCGCGCGTACGGAATGAGGAAGCTTTCCAGGAGATTCAAGCAGGCTTTTCAGGCGCTTTGGTTGCCTTCACGAAGATATTTATCTCAAGAGAATGCTCAATCTGACTGGGTCTAGTGCATTGGTGCAATATTGATATATTGGCACGTCTCTGAGTTTCAATTGTGCTATAGATTTCGATAATCTTGTTGATTACGTTCGGAATGTATTCTGTTTGTTGGTTCAGTTCATGCGTAAACCTACATGTATTGCGGCAATGCATCATCTAATTACATAACACCCAATAGAGTGAGATTTTTTGGTGAACTAGACTCTCCATTAATAAAGATTCAACGACGCTTTAGCACTTGATGTCGGATTCACGTAGACATTGATAGGAATTGAAAAATCTTATCAATTAACGATAATCATCAGAGCTTCAATAGCTATCTTTTTCCGTTTTTACACCTATTTGGAAACTGTTCAACCTTTGTTGCGCTGTCTGTACTTCGTGTGTACCTACATGAAGGTTGGTTCGTCTTTTGGGTATTCAAATATTTTCAACTTCATCTATCTATTCATTAACTATGGGATGTTCAAATTTGATCAAGACAAAAAGCCAGTGGCAGAAGCAGCTACAACATTAGAGGTCAAAACCGAAGCAGTTTATCTGGAATCCCCCAAAATCCGGGTCGGAGCCGTCGCAAAGCCGGCTGAAGGAAATTCAGTCGACAACTTCAAAGGCTAAGCTTTCGATTAAAACGAGCGCGGCTAAGGGTTTTAAAACGCCCGTTTAGTATTAGCTTCGACCTCCATACTCTATAATATTAAATAGAGAAATGAATTTATTTTAATTACTATCAGCTCCGATGGCGAATGCAAGTGCTAAACAAAAGTTGGATTTGTCCGCTTTTATTTTAAATTCAAGGGGTTTGGGAGATGTGCGCAGTTTACTACAAATGAGAGTTTCCATCAAGCTGAAATTAGTTTTTGGATTTAAACGAAGTGGACATAGAATGTTGATGTGATGGAAATACTTTAATTTTTCCGAAAAAGAAGTTTGATGAGGTGGAAATATAATTATTGACTGGTTTTCAAACAGTTTGCTAACATTTGGGAGGAAAAATGATTGTTACTGGATGTTTAATTGATGAATTACACTGTCTGTCTAGTAATATGGAACTTTATTGCATATTACTGTCTCATCAAACATTTCATGTATGTTGAGATTTGCTTTGAAATCATTCGGAAGAATATTATTATAGACCATGATTCTGTTATGTTCAACAGAATTTCATCAAAATTTTATATGTGCTCAAATGGTCCTTCCTATTAATCAAAATAATTGATTAGGGTATTTACTTATTGACTTATGACATGATATTCTAATCAATTTCACTTCTTTTGTTCCTTGGCCAGTTGACTTCGTGTCTTTCAAGATAAACCAGTATCCATGAATAATGCTCTATAGTTTTTGTAGAAATGTGCATCTATAAAAATATAAAGACCAAATCCTACATATTATACCAGAGGTATAAGTGGTTGAATCAAAGTGGAAAAATCTATATCATATATTCATCTATTATGGAATTGAATAAGCTGCAGTTCATTTTTTTAACACTGTTGCAAATCAATATCAGTCTGAGAGTTCTCAAAAAAAATCATTTCCATCATAGCACGAACTCAAATTCCCAGAAAATAGATATGATTTTTTTCCGTACACGAAAACTTGATCTGTTCGCTTCAACTTCACCAATTTCGTTAACGGCAAAAGTTTCAGATGTGCACCTCGTCGCACCCAAGTTAGAGCAAACAACAGATATATTCAGAAAAGTGCCCGATTTCTCGAGTCATCGTTTATCAGTGTTTGGGAGCTCGTAAATCATGTTATCTGGTGCCAAGCGGGCAATAAAACCCAGCCTACAAGTACACAAATACGCTAAAAATCAAGGTGATTCCTGATCAACTTATTCATAAGTCACAAACATGCAGATGCAGTTATATAAAACTAATGTATGCGTGAACTTTATGAGTTTTATACAGGGTGTCCCAGCAAGGGTGGCCACCGGCCATATCTCAGAAACTACTGGACCTAAAAGTTCGGGAAAAAAAAAAATTATCACTAAAGTGGCCACGAGAAAATGCTGGGAACTATTTATAACTTCGAAATTTTTCCGCTAGGGGGCGCAATCAAAGCTTAAATATTAAAATTCGAAATTTCTCCGGAAATTCTCAGATTGAGGTATATCTTTATAAACATGGTTAGAAAATCTAGACAATTTCACGTCTTTTTGGTACAGGGCTCATTGGCGTACCGATCTTCGTGTGAGTAGGGGAAGGTAGTGAAAGTGTAATTGTTCAAGAAGCTGTAACCTATTAACGACTTGTCCGATTTTGTTGCGTATCGGACAAGTCGTTTATAAGTTACAGCCACTTGAACAATTACACTTTTACTACCTTCCCCTACTCACACGAAGATCGGTACGCCAATGAGCCCTGTACCAAGAAGACGTAAAATTGTCTAGGTTTTCTAACCGTGTTGATAAAGATATGCCTCAATCTGAGAATTTCCGGAGAAATTTCGAATTTTAATATTTAAGCTTTGATTGCGCCCCCTAGCGGAAAAATTTCGAAGTTATAAATAGTTCCCAGCATTTTCTCGTGGCCACTTTAGTGATAATTTTTTTTTTCCTGAACTTTTAGGTCCAGTAGTTTCTGAGATATGGCCGGTGGCCACCCTTGCTGGGACACCCTGTATATTTTTGTAAGATAATAGTTTTTAGTTTGCTATACGGGGTGATTTTAAAGTAAGCGTTTTCCGTGAGGGGACATGAAAAATAAGACAAAAAGTTAAGTTCCTATGAGATATGGTAAGAGAAGTCACCGGGGGAGTCTCATACCGGAAAGGTTAAGGGCAAGGTTAAAAAGGATCTCCTCGCATCTCCGAATCAACCTTTCAGAGACGTTTTTTTTCTATGCAAGGAATACTCCCTCTAGCGAATCACCTGATATATTAGAAAGACATTCTTCGCGTTCCATATTCCCCTTCACTTTGAGTTTCCTTGATATTTCTTGGAGTTGGACCATCAAATTCCTGTTATCGGACGACTTTCCTAAAATGTATCCTGATGTAAATTCCAATGAAGTTTGTCTTCTTCACATATTATACATAATACAGTTTTTTTATGCTTGTTTATGTTTTAGAATATTTTTATCCAAGTCATTTGCAAATTCTCATGCAACTTCACTATCAAGTTCTTGAATCTGTTTGTCAATAATTCATTTATTTAATGGATTCATTCTTGCACCTTTTTATCATGACCACTTTCTTTTGTGTGACAAAGCTTTATCGACTGTGACTCTTTTTTTAATTCATGGAGTTTTCTGTCCATTTTTGGGATTCGGTTGAAAAAAGGGGGGGGTTTGAAAGTTTTGGTTTTCCCAAAAAACTTCTTTCCTCCCCCCTATTTTCACTCTTTTTTTAGTTGATTGAAATTTTGTTATTTTGTCGCTCATGCCAATTAATTCATCGCAGCGGTAAAACGGTAGGTATTTCAGTGATATAACAAGAAAATGTGAAGCACCTGCCTTCAGAGAGAAATATAGAGAACGAACCTAAATCATCTTATTCATCTGATGGGCGATTCAACCCTTGAAGATCTCTATGTGATCTTTATTACAGAAATCTTTTGTTTTTTTCAGAAAAATTATATAGAGAAGATATTATTGGGTATAAACAACAAAAATCTGAGATGCAGGGAAGTGAATATATTTTTGTTCATAATGCATAACAAAATTAACATTAATTTTTTGAGAAAAGAGCTCGGTAAGCCACCTTCCTCCTATTTCATTTTGTACCGACGCCGACGCGACGCGACGGCTAAACAAAATCGAAGATCTCAGTTCGTTTTGTGGAGTTGTTTTCACAATAGAGGTATATTAACTATATTTGTTAACACAAATAATGTAGGGAAATAGTATTTTGTGTTGTTTATTGAAAAAATAGTATATTATTCAACGAGCGGGAAATGGTGGATATATTACTCACGATAATGAAGTTTGCGTAATCATCTGAGTGGGTAATGCCATTTCCCGCGAGTAGAATACTATACTTTTTCTATGATTATTCAAAAATTGAAGCAAACTTTGCAATATTTGATTTCATTCTGACGGCACTTTTTGACAACCACTTAACTTGAAGTGAGGTTAGGTTGTTAACACAATGTGACAATGACTTTAAAACAAGTATGGACGGTCAAATGGGTTGTTTCAAAATGATGAATTTGAAGATTGACATTTTGTTGAATGTTCTGATTGGCTTTAAAACAGTGGAGTAATGACATCAAATCATTTCATTGGTTAAAAACAATCGAGTAATGAAAAAAAAATCACTGATATGAGTAAAGAGTCACATTAACCAATAGAGAGTGGATGTATAATACATCTATTATTGAATAGTCATAGAAAAAGTCATTTTACTTCTTCTTTATTATCAATTCAAAACCTATCAAGATTGATAGGAAAGTGGAAAAGAAGTCTGACATTGTCACGTGGGGTATTGTTAAGTGTGATGAGGTTACCGGAAATTTGCATCGTTGTTGTTTAGCCGACCTTATTGCTTACTTTTTGATGTAAGCAATATAATGGGAAGATACTTTGCCTAACGCAAAAATGACAAAATGACATGTAGGCATGCAAGTCTCAGACTTAATTGAAATAGGTAATCATCTTTGCAAAAGAGCATCAAAATTCACAAAACTAAAGAGTACAAAAGCGGCTACTTTGTAAATGGATCTCATTTTTTAGGAAAGCGTTAATTAGGAGTCAGGAGATAAAATGAAGAAAATTTTATGGTATCCCCAGTTTTCTTAGCAAAATGCAATGAGAAAATAAAAATTCTGAAAGGACACGGTTGGCAAAGTTCTAATGGAACACTTTCTTGATAAATTACAAAAAATCATCTACCTACAATTTAATTTGGTTTCAATGCAAGAACAAATACAATAAGTTCAATTCATTTATCCATTGTTGTGCGATTTATAGGTATTTGATGGTATTCCCAAAGTCCGATGATTTTTGTACATCATGGATAGCTTATCTGGATCTCGAATCTTCAATATCAGGCTTGGTAATTTATCATTTTCTTAATCGTATTTCTTTTTCTCCGCACACATGTCTAATGTGCGGATATTGCCTATAATGTCTTACAGAATATATTCTTTTTGTATTTAATAACTGAACCTATGTTACGATTATTCCAAGGATTTGATATCTTTTCAATAAACTTGGAGTACATACAGAGGTATATTTTTTCTTGATCCAGCCTTCTCGAGTTTTTCGGGATCGGTCGCCTTACCCAAATTTATCGTGTTTCGTAAACTGAAATCCTTCTGATCTCCCAAAAATGATGTTGGTATAATTTTTATTTCCGAGACCGATAAACCTTCTCTGTGATGATTATAATGAATGTAATAGTATATTGTTTCAATAATAATGCAGTGAAATTCTCTATTTTTTCAATAATTATTTCAACACTCTTGTCAGCGTGCTGTCATCAGCTGTTAGACTTCTTTAGGTAAACCTATTTTTTTGTTGAACAAGCTCGGAAGAATAACTTTTAGTTGGTTATAATTGAAAACATGATAAAATGGATAGACTTCTCTTTGGCTACCATCAATGTAATGGAAATTAATAAACGAAGACCTTACCGATTCACCTACTTATAAAAAAATCATTTCCAAACTCACGCACAGAAGCTTTTCCTATTTTTCTGGGGATTCATGAGGATTAAATAGATGATAAAACTCGAATAAGAAGACAGGATACAGTATTAACGGGTGATGAATTAACAATAGAATCGGTTAAAATAGAATTAGTTGGACAAAAGATAATTGCTAAAACAAGAATAGTATTTACCTTTGTGACCGATTAAAAGCTACATTTTCTTGGTGACAGATTTTTTTAGGAGTGGATATTTCAAAAAAAATCAACCACGTCATCTTTGATATGTTATTGAAGAATTGAACAGAGCTTTTGCACACTTGAATTTCCAAATCGATTGATACTTTTATGAGCACGTGTAAAAAAAATCATTCCCGTCGGATAGCTATGGCACGTTCATTTATACTTTAACGGAAAAAATTGCTATGATGATTCTCCTCAATTGTTCAATATTTCTTAAAAAAGAAATTCCATCATCATGAATAGATGATGTGGAAATTCTTGCATAAGCTTAGATTTTATAGTTTCAATCTAAAGATTACATATTATGGTTGGATGCATTATGATGTTGTTAGAGCCAACGTATACTTATCCAAAATAATGTTTGCTTCAATTAATTTTCACATTAACCCACCATTGTACTCCCAATAATGCTATAATTCTGTAAAATTATGAAGTTTTTCCGACGGATGGTTGTCGGATCAAATATTAAAAAAATAGATACCATTTCTAATACGGAAACATAGATTGAATATTCTATGTTTCTATCATGATGTCTCTTTAAGTATGCAGTATAGAGTGCATAGAACAAACATTTTCAAAACATTCCGTAAACATAATTTGTTTTGTTTGATGGAAAATTGGAGAAATGATCCGATGTTGGAAAATAGCATTACATTATAAGAACTTCATCATGGAGTATTACATCGATGTTCAATTTTCAATACACTACTTGGTAAAAATATCTTACCTCGAGAAAACTAATAGAACATAAATTCCACTGCTCGTATACTTCACAAATAATCAGTCCAATAAGTAATTTCACCAGTAAAATAAAATAAAATACCGCAGTCTACCGTTTACCGAAGAATCTCAGGAGAACCCGATCTCAGACCCGTGTGCTTTTCTTAAAACCTTACAAATCACTAACTGGGCATCAGGCGGTCTAACACAAAATCCTATAAAAGTATTAAAAAGTCTTAAACGCTTAGATATCGGGTTAGGATTTGATACCCTCTAATCTAGGACACTTCCCAACGCGATTTAAACATAAGTCGCCTCACTCTATATATCATAGCTAACGGTGAAACCTTTGCCTCTACAATCGAGAGGCTGGCATATCAGTATCCCTTTCTTTTATCCGCCGAATACTATACACATCACTCTTTTCAATAACCAGGGAGAGACAGTTTGTAAGTAACGCCTCCAATGATTTCCAGTGGGCATGCGCACATATCGCATAACAAGCATCTGTTATCTTTGTTTTCCACGTAACCACCACCGTAGCGTTATCTCCGTTAGCTTTTTGATAGGGAGGAGCTGTAAAGGCGTTAAGTCAAGGGAATCTGTAAACGGGGGCCTCGTATCGTATTGATACAGGATTAGCGTTTTAGTTTTGTTTATTTTCTTTGAATAGTTTCTTAATTTTTGGAGGTGGAGTGTTTAAGAAGTTGGATTAATGATAACGTGGAATAGGCCATTTAGGTTTGTGATGATGTCGTGATGGATTGCGATGAACATCAAATTTAGCTGTCGCTTTAGTCAATACCACTCTATATTTTTGACAAGTTTTGGAAAGTCTATCACAAGACAAAGGTGTAAATGAGTCACCATCTGCTTACGGTAAAGTTATGGTAGAAAATCTGTACAAAATAGAGAATGTCTGATTCAATACTGTTGCTACATGTTTGAACAATGAACTTATTGAACGAAAAATCATTTCTCATATCCAAGAGATAGACATTGACAAAAATTATAAAATCAAAAAAGACCTCATGCATGAAAAGGACCATCATCTCCGCGACTATTCAGATAGATAATATAATGCAAACTATTAGACGATTCAAGATATTTCTTCTCAAAAATATGTTCTTCAAACATTCTATCTAGTGATCCGCGTTGACCGCTATCACATTCCAACTCTCAGCAGTCATAATTTCCATTTCAATATCGAAGTCAAACAAAAAGAAAGTCAATACAAAAGCGGAATAACGACCGAACATCTCCGAGTTCGGCGAAATGACAAAAATCAATTTGACGTAAAAGGAAAAAAGCATCTGGAATTGCTCTCGTCAGCATCAAAATCACCACGGAATAAGAAACAGCCAGAGCATCAAAATGAAATAGTGAACAAGTGCACCACAAAGTTATCTACAGAGAACTGTCAATCAACCTTTGTGACTCCTCCCAGTGAATTAATGCTCGCCAATCAGAGTGAAAGGGGGAAAGGCGTCCAATATGGCGCCGAACGACGGTGACCGACGCTCCTCGAAGGCTTGCATTCATCGACCGCCGTCCGAAAGTTGGTCATGAGGAACAATAGGTCTTATTATTCTTACATTTTTAAGTGATTTTGGGTTGAAATTTGATTGTTGTTGGATGGTGTTGCGTGAATAATAATTGGTTGGTGGAGTGAAAGATTTATTGGTTAAAAGTAGGCCAAATGTAAGTTATTATTAATGGGACAAGTTTTGATCTATTCTTAAATAATATTTCTTTCATAGTTTAACAAAAAATTATAGCTACGTCACATCCTCATTTTTGAAACGTGGACAAATACTTTTGATTCAGATGTGATTGCATCCGTCGGTGAATGTTCTTTATCAGGCTTATGAACTTATTTTGAGATATACCAAAGAATATTCTGTCGGAGTAGAATATTCTTTGGATATACCTAGTTGAAATAATTACGAATACAGTGCATTTTTTCAGGATGCAACATAGTAATGTTCATGTTAAATTTTCAGTCCCATGCTTGCGCTAATTCTATTTGAATACACAGCTAAAAATTGCCGTTGATAAACGTTGCGTTAACCGAAATTATGTGACTTCATAAATTACGCCTAAACTGACTAAGAAAGACTCGAAAAATGCTTTATTAATGATAATTGTAGAGAAGTAATTTTTTACATGCCTTCCTCGATGCCTTCTATATGATGCTGACATCCATTTTTTTCTGACGTGTCTTACTTCATTGTATTTTCTTTTAATCAAAAAAATAAAAATGTCATTTTATCTCTATGATCGAGGCATGTAAAAAAAGTATAGCGATCCAATTATTAGAAAAGGTATTTTTTAAATATTTTTTTTCAAGTAACTGTGGGCTACATGATGAAATAACAAAATCTCGAAGCCCCAAATAAGTTTATCCACGGCAAATTTCATCTATATACTTTAAATGCCTTAAAAAAAAATACAATTTATTCTGGAAGCATTTATTAAAGCAAATAATAATGTTAAAATGACCCAAGGAGGGCTCAACAGGATTATTCCTCGAATCCGTCGAATTTATCAAAAAAGTCATCGAATAATGTCAGGTTCAAGAAAAAATAAAAGAATAGTTGTATAAAACTCAAATATTTCTATTTGATCAATATCAAAAACTGAGAAAAATCCAAGATATACGTGTTGGGCAAAAATTCAAAACACTTTTGAAGAAAATAGATCCCAGTCTTTCAAAATTAGACCAACCTCAAAATTAACGCCGAACCAAAGGGAGTATAGAGAGTTGAATTTTGTCGGGCCATGCATGCTGTTTTTTTTTAACAGGTTTCAATCGAGACATATGGTGGTATATACAATTCATAATTTTTCGTAAAATCCAATGATGCAAAAATATAGACGGTATTCCATTAAAAAAATATAACTCTGATCTGCCATTCTTTTATGCAACACCCTATGTCTACAAAAAATATTTCATAAAAAGTTTACATAAAACCCTACGACTTTTGTATTTGACATTTTTCTCGAGAGGATTGTACAAAAATGTTAAGGGGGGGTCACAATGGTCACATTATAAACGAACACTCCCAAGTTCATTTTAATCAGCTCATGAATTAGGAATAAGGCATTTTGAGTGCTCATATTATCTTATGTTCATGCGTCTTTTTCCAGGTTCCAGTTATGTACCACTTATTATTTTCAAGATTTCAATGTATAAGACGTAATTAAATACTGAGGTTGAGAAATACAAATTTTAAATAATAATGATAATGTGTAGAAAGCACTTGGCTACAAAAAATATTTATTTATATGGTACTAGTGCATTATGTTGAAAAGAAGTCACGCGAGAAAAATTTATACCCACATACATTCTCAAGTGACTTGGGAAACATAATACACGAGTGGCATACAATGTTTTATCCATGCAAAAATGAAAGAAATCATTTTTGATAAGATAATAATTAATTAATATAAATGTAATTGTCAGAATGACTAGACAGTGACATGTTTACATTTTGGGTAAAAGTAAGTTGTTTGTTTGGTTGCCACGGGATCGTGAGTTATAATAGTTATAATCCATAACTCAATAGTGACTAGTGAGTTACGGAGTATAACCATAGTATAACAAACAACAAGTAGCGACAGCTCCATATACCTATAAGTGGTTAAATTTTGTTCTGTCTCAATGACATAAATTCGCCTCATTTATACACTGATAACATCATGAAATGTGAAATAGAACTATACATACTGATACATAGGTGAACTACCTTTCAAATTATTCAACACGATACCTAGAATACAAAAAAATAAGACATATGCGATAATTGCGATAAATAATGTGCAATTAAAAACAAATAGGTACTTAAAATGAGACAATACATATTGTTTAATTTTTTCCAACTAGAACACAGTTTTGCAATAGAATCAAATTACATACCCCTAGCACAAAATCATTACGACTTGGGATGTTGCATGTGTGCACGACTTTAAAAAAAAATCTCTTTGACGAATATACATTTTTGTTTGACTTAATAAATGAACAGGCATGTTTTGTCTCACAGACTGGGGGTCAATTCTTGACCCGTCGCAAATTTGAAACGCATACGTAGAAATGCGATCACCATGTTATTTCAAATGCTTATCGCAGAATTGCGCATACGTTTTAAATTGCGAATGCTCAAGAATTGACCCCTTGGATGTTAAGTACATTAAGCAAAATTTTGAAATGATTGTTTCACTTCATTTCTATTTCAATGTTATAAATGATGAAATACAATAGACGAGCATAGAAAATAGATTTTTCTATTTTATAGTCAAGACTAAAATCAAAGACTGCTAACATGATAAAACTTAATAAATTTGTCCGTGTTTTCAATGTGTCAGGGTGTCCTAAATAGCGTTAGGTTGCTATCTACGAAACGGTGAGTACTACGACGTCGATTATAATGAAAAAAAGTTGCCATTTTTGATGCTCATTCAGAGTCCATCCACTACATTGAAAATCTTTTATCAGTTTCCGAATAGTGAAACTGGCCCAAAATAAATTCGTTCAATACTCCAGTAACTAATAATTTTTAAGACGCGGTTTAAATTATTTTATAATTTTTTTCATTTTATGAATTTCTGTGAACGACGTTTCGTATTTGAGTAGCCTTCACAACCTTTTTTTTTTCAAGCGGACCTGGATTTTTAATTAGTGTTGAAACTTTCCTCCATACCTACCCTTCCAATGATGTAATACACAAATGCCATTCGCCATTGATAGATTATGAAAACCTGTGATTGCTAGCCTTCACCTAAAAATAGGTACCTATATACTTACACCGGTAAAGCGATATGAACTTTCGAAAACTTGACTCAATTTTATCTTTTAGTTGTAATTTGATCGGCTCACTAATGAAGTCCTTGTTGGAATATAATCCAAAAATCTTACACTGACTGAACTACACATACACAAAATACCAAGAATATATTGATTGGTACCTATGTAATAGAACTTCTGCGTTAGCCTTAGCGATGCCTTCCATGAGTTTTTGTTATTTTAGTGTGGAACATTTTCAATTTATGGAAATATCTTGGAGGAAGACTTTGAAAAATCAAGGTCTGAAAGGTAATAGATTTGTAGCCCTATTTAACAAAATGGAGTTTAATACAAAAATTCAAGACCTAAGAAAGCTTTATTGGAAAAGTAAACATGACACAATGTCTATCAACACTTTGATCATTGTTGCCACCATGAAGGTTCGTTGACCTTCTGTATGCTACTTATAGGTATGTGGAATACAATTTCTTACATTATTGGTAGGGACTAGGGACTCACGGTTCAAAAAACATTCATACAATTCTATAGACATGGATTTTCTTTCATTCCTTTCTCCCTCATCACCTGACAAAATCTTGATATAATCTCGCAATAAAAATGTATTCTCTTTTTAGTCTCTTCATTTCAGTTTTCGCAACTTTGTCATTTGAGATATCTACGGAAATACGATCGCAATAATTTCTTTTTAAATATGTGAATTTACTCTGGAAAATATTTTATCCTAATACTGGTCTCTGGTGATACATTGCGTTGGCTTCATCGGAAAAGGTCGTAAGTCCTTTTTCTCTGGATAATGATCTTTTTGCGTTATAATCATAGCTACCTGTTTAGAAAATATCGGATGTCCAGGATAAAAATCATTGCGCAGAAACCTGTATTAAAATTTTGACGTAAATCCGCCCTGCTCAAAATGTGTTGAGAAATTTTCGTAAGTCCGCCAGTTTAATGGCGTACGTGCATCGTACGTGATAATACTCGTCAAATTAGCTTCTTCTGTGATTGTTCTCTCAAAATTCGATCTAGAAAGTGTCTAAATTACGTCAGGTGGGCTATTTCTGCCAAATTTTTATTTTTCGGTGTAACAGGGTTGGTCTCTGACAACGTGAAGGAAGTTACGACATTTTCGTGATCAGATTTTCATGCAGAATCGGAGTTCTGACATTTACTTCAATAGACGGAAATTCACAAATAATCATAATATATTTAAAAATCTTATGGAGATGATTGTATTAGAATGTTTTCATAATGTAGTTACATAATTTTCAGTATATTGGACAAGTTTATATTTAATCCAAAGCAAAAAATTCCTCCTGTTTCTTCTCGCACCATGCTGATGATGCGCAAAGTTCCCGATTTACCTAAAAGAGTTGCTAGCCCTTCAACAGTACAAAATGATGAAGATCCTGGTAATTTTGTCAACAACTGTGAGGATGCTTTGATTTTTGACATCCCAGAGGTAACCGATGGAATATTTTCAAGTGGAAAACATACTACCAAAAATGTTACTTGGGCAACTGATGATAATGCAACCATAATTAATAGTAATGACCTTGATAATGCTGATATTTTCAATGTTAGCGAATCATTAGTCCAAGAAATTTGTGATCTGGAATGCTTGTTTCCAGTAATAAATAATGGTAAAAATGCATCTTTTTCATTTAATGAGTACTTTTTTCAAATTAGTTTTCTTAACTTTGCAGATAGCAATGAGTGGGATTATGATAAAACCTTGGAAATAAATCACTTGAAAAATCCAGAAACCGTTGTCCCTATATGCCAGTATGTTCTAGTCCCAGAGATGATAACCATAGGTATCTTTTATTTTCTTTCTTTAGTTTTTGTAATTACTTTTTATTTTGCAGACAACTTTGAAAACGAGTATCATAAAGTCATAGAAAATGAAGATGGAGAAAGGTCCCAATGATGCCATCAGGATATCCTAGAAGCAGAACTTCAACCAGAACCATCAAATTCTGCCAATGAAAATGAAATTCTTGGAAAAGATAATTCTGATATCGACGGGTTTAAGACACAAGCAACAGGATCCCGACTATATCCAAGATAGCAAAGATAGTGATACAAGCAAGACGACACGGAAGAAGGTAGTACAGAAGAACGTTCCATTTCCAGTAATTAACAGAAGAGGCGAAAAAAGCATGATGTTAGACAGGATACTCGGACAGAGAATATTAACAAAAAAAAGAGAGAAGAAGGCAAAGAATACACTGGTAAAAAGAAAACTGACAACGGTTGGAATTACCATATATATTAAATATTAAAAATATATATATTATAATAATAAATATAAAAAGAGAACGAAGAGTATTCGGTCCACGATGTGAATGCAAAATTTTGTCCAACAATACTTCAAAACAATATTTTAAATTAACTGATCAAGACAGAGGCGATATCTTCAACTATTTTTGGGACACTTCAGACTGGAATCAGAGAAAGATTTACATCGACAGTCTGGTATAAATATCAACAACAAAGCGTCAAAGGAATAAAAAACTGGAAAACCAATCAAGAAGGAGTCATACATGGCAATACTATTTGAAAAAAGACGAGACAGAGATAAGAGTGTGTAAAAATATGTTTTTGGCCACTTTATGCATTGAGGAAAGATCTGTCAATACTTGGAAGCAACGTCAATCTGGAAACGAAGATGAAGAAGGCGAAAATACAACAGTGAACAGCAACAGACTAGCTCTTAACGCAGAAAAAAAACAAAAATCTTAAAGAGTTTTTTGAAAACATTCCAAAAATGGAGTCCCATTATTGCAGGGCGAGCTCATCAAAACTTTACCTGGAACCCCAATGGCATACCAAATCTGCGTTGTATAAATTTCATAAAACACACTGGTGTTACGAAAAGCAGTCTACTCCTGTTTCAATAGCCACATTCCACCACACATTTGACTCCATGAACTTGAGCATTTTCAAACCAAAAAAGGACTTGTGCAACCACATGATGCTGGAAATCTAAGCAACGAAAACTATGAAGATCACATACAAAAAAAAGGGAAGCCAGAGAAGCAAAAGAATCAGATAAAATGTTTGACCATAAGGTATTTTGTATGGACTTACAATCGGTTTTATTGAGTCCTAAATCCAATGTGTCGTCTTCCTATCTCAAGACAAAATTGATTGTGCACAACTTCACAGTTTTTGACATGAAAACCAAAACCGGATATTGTTTTACCTGGCACGAGTCAGCTGGAGGTGTTATTGCAAATGATTACCCATCCACAATATGCCAATTTTTAGAATGTTCAGTCATTCCATCCATAACCGCAGGACAGAAGATCATACTCTTTAGTGATGGCTGTACGTCACAAAATCGTAATGTTGTTTTAGCAAATTCTTTGCCTACTTTGATCCACAACGCGATAATAGAACAAAAATATCTGGAAAAAGGGCATACTCAAATGGAAGCGGATTCAATGCATGGTACCATTGAGAAAAAGCTTCATAATAGAGTGATTAACGTACCTGCTGATTATGTAGGGATATGCCCACATGCACGTGAGAAACCAAGACCGTACGAAGTAAAATACTTGGATTACAAATATTTACAAAAATATGATGGCATCAAATTTATTACTTTTTTGAGACCAGGGAGCAAACAAGGAGATCCTGTGGTAACAGATTCACGAGCTATTCAATATTTCCCAAGTGGAGAGATCAGTTATAAACTACGACACCCTGACAAATATAAAAAGTTAGAATTTCGGCAGAGTCTAAAAAGAATAATGCCAGTTGCTCTTTCCGATCTGCTGGCCCTATATACCAAGGCAATTCCTATAAAGAAGCAAAAATGGGATCACCTACAACAACTTAAAAGCAGTATTTCCAAGGACTATCACTCATTTCATGATAATCTTCCATTTGAACAAAAATATCTATTTTTCAATTTTGTTTTTCTTTGCAGTGAGTTACATATTATTATTTTTATCATTTTATATTGGTTTTTGAATAAATAAATTGAAATACTTTTTCAAAATAACAAATCCATAGTTTTAATATGTATGAGAATACGTCGTTACTCCGTTCTGATATAAAAATAATAGAGGAAAAAGTTGTAAGTCCATAAAAAAAATCCCAATTATACAGGGGTTCCATTTAAAAAAACACAACTTTGATGCGTTTCGTGTTTTGGCTACACCCTGTATAACATGAAAATATTTTTAAAATGTAGTCTCAAAGGGTCCCTACCATCCAGAAAAAAAAACTTTTTCAAAATCATATACTTCGGCCATAATGTCTCGTGTCGAATAACGTAAATAACCCTGTATAATTTTAATTTTTTTTTTGTTTAAAATCATGTATAAGGTTATTTCAAATTCATCAAATGCAGTAAAAAAATACTGGTTAACCAATTGCAGGATGTACTGAGTTTTATGTTTCTCCTGTAAAATTTTGTTTTTAGGACTTACGATATTTGCCGATTAAGCCGACGTAAGAAGGCGGTGACTTACAGTTGTCAAAGAAATACTTTACAGAGTTGATGTTGCTCGATAACAGAGAAGAGGAGATACGACGACGACGATGAGAAAAACCGTTTTCAAATTGTGTTTTTCTAGATTTCATAATTTTTGAAAAGTGTCCAAATATCACTTGAATCGTTTGTTACGCGCAACAAATTGAAGTGAGTAATATCAACTCCTCTACTCTTTCTTCATCAACGTAGAAAAAGAAACAAAACACGATAGCTGATGTTCGTGTTAGTCAGATCACTATTTCCGAAAGCGCCTATTGTGATGGTAATTTTTAACAATATCAGCGTCTTGGCGATCATGACGCCTAGCCTGACATAAACAATCGGTCATAATCCATGATACTAAATCCTAATACATTCATCCACTATCTAAGTCAAATTATAGGATGCAGGTATTTTTGCAAACGTTGACAGACCGTCACGGGCCACACCATGCTGGTGTGACGAATCTCAAGATCTAAGAGGAAGAGAAGAGAGAGAAACATCATTTTCGCGCAGGGATTTATGTCGTCACTGTGATCTTCTCTAGTTGCACTGGTGCTCAATTCTCCAATTGAATCCAAACACGAATGATGTAGAAAATCAAATGCATTTTCAATTACGGATTATTTGGAGAATTGAGCACCAGACTCTACCTATAATCCTTGATACAGCGTACATAAAAAAAGATGAAAGCTGTAGGATCAACCATGACTTCTCTACGTGGAAAAATATAGTTCGTCGAAGGTTTTTCTTCGGCATCGGCACATCGGAAAATATGTCGTCTTCATGATTTCAGGTTATGTGATAACCAGCAAAGCTGATACTTCCAGGAATGCTTAACTACTAGGTTAAGACATGCGTCAGTATAGCATTGTCCGAAAAAAATATTAGGTATTTCCACTTTGTCCACCACCCTAAACATTGTTCATTTTAGGGTGGGGGACGAAGCGAACGTAAATGTTAGATTAGGGAACAAAAAGAACTTGCGTTGGGCAAGATTCAGTGAGTGGGTTGATCAAGCAGCTCGAACCGTAATAAAGAGAAAAGATAGATTTTTTAGGGGTGTATCAAGCCGAACCTGTATTGTGGCAGCCACAGTTATTTTTACATCAGACAATTTGACATTGACTTTGATGGAAATGTACTGAGATATCATCAATCCCCCCAATGTGTGAAAGTGATGATGAACATGAACCCGGGTAACTAGAGCTAAAGTATTAACTAGAGAAGCCGACTTCAAGAAGGCGCGCAAACCCATTTTTGTTGTGTGGCTTCCTACCAGCGTGTTCGTAGTCGTAGGCGCTGTAATATATAGTAACCATATCAAACAGTAGAGACTCGATAATCCGAAGATAATTATGCCTTGACACTGAAAGGGCTCAGAAACAGCGAAAGCAAAAGAACGCCGCGCATTTGCCACCCTCGTCGTGGCTTCTTCAGCTCTACCTACGCCACTATAAGGGTACCAACGCTAACGCCAATGTTTGCTCTCATATTATGTGAAGGCGGAACCATTAAACAAAACCTTACATATGTTTCATAATAGAAGAGGATCAACATGATGAAGTAAGGGTAAAATGATCTTCAAATACAGGTAGAAAAACTATATTGAGAGCGACTTTTTTTTTTATAAAGGAACTTGAAACATTGACACGTTTTCCAGAAAGGCGCTTCCACTATGTTGCACTACTTCAAAAACGTCATGCATTTCTATGGGACCAACAACGGCAACCACAGCCCTAATCATTACTTTTAGTGGAGTGATTTCTTGAGTCTATTGTGACGTTTTTTTTTCTGGAGTAGAACCAGAGGTCAAACCTCCTGGGTTACTTCAAATATGCCTCCCGGCAGCGTATTGGAAATTCCTAATTGTTACAGAACCTCTGATGAATTACGGCATCTGATTGGTCGCGGTTGATTCAAAGATCGAATAATGATATCAATTTTGATTTTATCGATGATAATGAAGAAAATGAGGGTGTGAAATGAGCGTGGAAATGCAAAAACAAATTGTTATAATATGAGCTTTTTACCCTCGTTGGAAAGAGCATTATTGTGTTGTGATCATGTAAAAATCATTTTTCATTTTATTTATTTCTACTTATAGGGTGTATTCCAAGTTGGAGCTTTTCTTTTAACATGAAAGAGGACTTGAAAACAAATTTCTCAAATAACATTTCCTCGAAAACTCAAACATGTATGTTACGTGGTTACGTCGCTAAATAAAGAAATCAAATAAGTCCCCGTGCGACAATTTTGAACAATTTCTTTAGTTTTAATATTTGAATGATGATTTTGCATTTCCATTATCTTTCAGTTTTAGAACACTTTGTGTTAGAATTTCCTCTTCTACAGGAACTTATTTGATTTTTCATTCAGCAACACAACCTTTATTTTTGAGTTTTCGAAAAAATGTTATAGAAGAAATTTGCTTTTTTTATCAAGTTTTGTCTAATGTTAAAAGTAAAATCTGAACTTTTAATTCACCCTGTATTATCATGTACAGGGTGTCCCATTTTGGGTACTTTTGCGGGGTATCTCTGTTATTCTTATAGATAGAAAGTTGCGGTTTACGTGACAGTTTGCTACTTTTCCGTGAAACTGAAGATGCCGTTAACAAAATTTTCATAACTCTTTCAGTTTTACAGGGCTAAACTGAAAATGTTGCATTTTAAGGTACCCTCGTATCTAAACTATCAGATAAGTTATGAAAAATGTGAAAACTGTTTCTTGTATAACTTTTTCCGTAGAACTCGATTCTGCCTCTGGAATTAGTATACAGGGTCAGGTCAAAAAGTTATCGGACCAAACTTTATTTTTTTGAGTGGAACACCCTGTATATTCTTAGTCCATAAGATAGAGTTGCAAATTAGCGTCCAAAAGTTTCGATAACTAATGAGTTTCTTTTGTCGGGAATAATGGACCTCTCCAAACCTCTATTGTTCTTTCAGCGACGTTTCGACGTTTGGTTTACGTCTTTATCAAGGATTAAGAATAGTAAGGTGAACACAATAATAAACGGCCACAAACAATGAAAAAGGTCGACAGATATATAAAACTAACATATAAACTATTCAGTCACATCCACATATGTGTTCCAATTGCGACACTCACATTGGATCAGCTGAATGAAAGGAGTGGGGCAATTGAAATATGGCACTTTCGGTAGACAATTTCATGATTCACATACACTTGGAGTGTACCTTAGATGAAATGTCACTTGAGACTCAAGGTAACATTAACACCTTATTTCATTATATATCTATTGTTATCTAACTACAGCGTATTTGAAGCAAAAAAATCATGTTAACGTTCTTAGAAGATTCATATTCACTAAATCTCACTATGTCGTTATTTTCAAATAAATAGTATAAGGCACAGAGATAAGTTGCATTTTTTTCAATATCATCTGCATCTTTTAAGCAGTGAGTCGTTGTATGTTTTAGGTTCTTATCATTCTTTTTTAAAAAAGAATTGGAATGTTGTCATCATCTTTCATCAGCTGTTTCGATATTTTTGAATGTAGACGAGAATGAAAGAAATAGTCAATAGCATTATGACTTCTCACCAGAGTCTCGTATTCGTATTCTTCTTTAAAAAAAAAATCAAAACTTTGAGCCTTCCTATTTTATTGGTGGTTTTTTACTCTACGCTTTAGCTACTCTAGGTTGAAGATTGACTCCAATTTGACTACGACTGGTGAAGAATCAACTATACTTCCATCTCGAACCAGCAACGATCGCGGATAATTGGACTTCTACAAAATCAATTCGGTTAGAACCGCTGATAAATCGACCCCTACTCCAGTAAGCAAAGGTGTTTTCCGGGATAAGAAAGTGGAAGATTTTTCTCTCTGGTCCTATATGTTTTTAGATCTGCTGAATCCGAATCTGATTTGTGCTATCTCACCAAAAGTCGGATTCACAACTAAAATTGCAGAAATCCTCAAAATGTCGGCATTTTATCCAGTTATTCAAGTTTTTTGATGATAGCACATGACAAAAAAATTTAAAGAAACTTTGATTCTGCATCAGTGATCAAGGAAGTAATGGTGGCAATCAAGTTCTCAATTCAATCCATTTGTCAGTTCACGTGTCCTGGCGATTTATTTCAAAAAATGGTTCAGGGCCCTTTTCTCGCGTTTAAAAAAAGTGCTAAAACTTTTAAACTTTTTTTTGTGTATCATTTGATCTAGCTAGTACCATTCGAAAAGTAGGTTAAATATAGGTTAAATTTATCATCTTTCTTGATCACTGATGCGGAATCAAAGTTTATTCAAATTGTTGACATGTGCTATTTATCCGACCATGAGTGTATGTGGCCATCACTCAAGTTAGCAATTCCTTAGCAGGACATACCAGGTAGTCCTAAAATAATTATTGATTTTGGGGGTGCATAAAGTGCGAAATTCTTCTTCGTGAAACCATTTCAAAGTTGACTAGCTTCATTTCAATAATCTCCTGTGAATCGAACAACTTAGGCTTTGGTTCCTCGCTAGGCTCTTTTGATCGTGAAACCTTCGCGTGATCCGTCATTGGCGGCGAGTGGATTTATTCCCACCCCTAAAAATGACTTCTTCAGCACTTAAAGAGCGCGACGATCCTCACCATCCGGTCTTTCCAAGACAATGAGGTCAAAAATAAAGAAAAGACTTGACGAGCTCCTTGAGCGAAAAAAGACGACCAGGTTTTAATAGAAGAAGTGAAGACCGCATGCTACGAAGCGAACATCGCAAAAAAGGACGTAAACATCAAAGGAATGGCGATCATGATCGACCAGCTGAGGGTAAGGATCGTGAATTGCAGCACTCAGGTAAAGCTTATTTTCGCCCGAACTCATCGTTGAAAGGGTGAGGAACAGAAAGCTGTTCCTTCTACTTCTTCAAAGAATGACCGTGAACCCGAAGCATCCGCCTCCCCTCAATACGGAGGATGGCAAAACGTCGACCTTGGGAAGCGAACAGGTCGCGTTACCTCCTTGCCGACAAAGAAACCGGTGGAAAGGAAGAATCCGGTTTCGGAGTGCTTCGAGGAAAAGCTAAGGAGGATGTCGACTGAACTTCGGGTAGATCGCATCCGGGCAAGCATAAGCGGACAAATGTCGTCACCCCCTCGCCCAGCAGTGATTGCCCTCGGTACATGACCTCGTTGCCGAATGCATGGGACTTGTCGCGACCGCGATGGACTTTACCGCGGCAGCATCTTAGAGAATACCTGCAATCGTATCAGCAGGAACCCGCTTGTGGAGTAAGCTCCGAGCAGTCGGCCTAACATTTGTGAAGGCCACCGTTGAGAGGGACGGTGCCGGTGCAGGTGCAGCTGCCCATTCGTATCTGGGCACAGCGGGCGCCACCAAAAAAGGGGGGAAGAAAACGAAAGCGAATGCTTTCAGGTGGAAGGGCTCAGGCGGCGTTTGTGTCTCGCGTCAACGCAGAAGTTGATAAAAGAATGCTGTCCCTTCAGACCGCGCAAAATGCCACCTAGACAATGTTCTAGTAGAGATCGTATGTTAACTTCTGGTAGTGCTTCGAATTTTCACCCCTTTATATTATTTTTCTTCCGTTACCACTAGTGCAATCGATGTATAGGACGAGATTTTCCGCGCTCCTGCCCATATAGAGGGGCCTTCGAACAGGTTATTCGGGGCCTAAGGAGCTAAAACTAAGTGAGAGATTGGGACACTAAACGGCTTATTCCTGTCATCCTAATAGGTGAGTTTTGGGGTGGGTGAACCCCACACTACCCCATGGTTTCCCTTTCAATTTCAGTGCATCGTCTATTCCTTATATTGGTTCTGATTCATCTTGTAACTACATACTTCGTGCCGTTTTTCTTTCTTGCGTTGGTATGTGGAATATATGGTATAATATTGCGTTTAATCCTGTAGGTCAAAATTTTGTGACTGTCTTCACTTTCAATAATGAATTTGCTTTCTTTTCGCAACATTTTTGTAAAAATCGAATTGATTTTATGTTCTTTCATAGCTGCTGTGACTTGGTTGTATTTATCGGTGTTTATCATAATAATGGGGATGTTGCTTCGTTCTATGTTTCTTATATTAGGGTTCTGATAACAATGCCAGTGTGGGTAACCCATTTTGGGTACTTTTGCGGGGTATCTCCGTTATTCTTATAGATAGAAAGTTGCGGTTTTCGCGACAGTGCGCTACTTTTTCGTGAAACTGAAGATGTCGTTAACAAAATTTTCATAGCCCTTTTCGTTTTCAAGATACAGGGCTAAACTGAAAATGTTGCATTTTAAGGTACCCCTCGTATCTAAACTATCAGATGAGTTATGGAAAATGTGAAAACTGTTTCTTATATAACTTTTCCCGTAGAACTCGATTCTGCCTTCGGAATTAGTATACAGGGTCAGGTCAAAAAGTTATCGGACACAACTGAATTTTTTTAAATGGAACACCCTGTTTATTTATAGTCCATGAGATTTGTCTTTTCTTAACCTTTTCAAAAATATATAAGAGTATGCAATTAAAAAAAAAAAAATTAGCCTATAACTTTTTGACCTGACCCTGTATACAAATTACGAAGGCAGAATCGAGTTCCACGGGAAAAGTATATAACTTTCGTTTTTGCCTCCGGAATTTGTATACAGGGTCAGATCGAAAAGTTAAAGGCTAAAAATTTTTTTTTTTTAAAGCGCATACTTTTATATATTTTTGAAAAGGTAAAGAAAAGACAAATATTATTAACTATTAATATACAGGGTGTTCCATTTAAAAAAATAAAGTTGGGTCCGATAACTTTTTGACCTGACCCTGTATACTAATTCCGAATGCAGAATCGAGTTCTACGGAAAAAGTTATTAAAGAAACAGTTTTCACATTTTCCATAACTTATCTGATAGTTTAGATACGAGGGGTACCTTAAAATGCAACATTTTCAGTTTAGCCCTGTATCTTTAAAACTAAAAGGGCTATGAAAATTTTGTTAACGGCATCTTTAGTTTCACAAAAAAAGTAGCACACTGTCGCGAAAACCGCATTTTTCTATCTATAAGAATAACGGAGATACCCCGCAAAAGTACCCAAAATGGGACACCCTGTACATAAATTTAATGACGCAATTTTTTACCGGAAAAAGTGGATGTGACGATGTGATATTTATTTTGAAAAAAATAAAAACCAGTCCGCATCTTTGCCATTATTCAAAATAAGTACGCTATATCTCTATAACTTTTTGTTCGTGATCATCGGTGAGATTGTCTTCATAAGGACGTCATCACAATTCATAATCAGGGACATTTTGGATCTGGACTGGAACATGATTAAATGTATTTTCCGCAGCAAACTCCTGTATCTAATTGCTTATTTAAGCGGAAAAATTGCAGTAGAACGTGCCACTGCATTCGATAGCATGCTATTTCAGTTGGATTTTTTATTCGAAGTATTCTTTTTCCGTATGCGACATCACAGTTCAAATTCATTTGGAGAAGATTTGCAAATGGTAAACATCCGTAATTGTATACCTGTCTTTTTCATGATCTTGTTTGTTTAATAGGAATACGAATACATACCTACACATAATAACGTCAACTTATATTCATCACAGGTGGCATAATAACGTCAAATTTTATTCATCACAGGGCTCTTTATATGATTTTATTGAAATATAAACACGTTCATATACCAATATCTCTCGTTCACACTTTCCCTCTTAGTTTCAATTATTTCATTTCTGGAATCCACTTTTCAGTACTAGTACAATCATTTGGTACTTTTACCTGGAAAGTTTCCCGGGAGTTCTGAAAGTCTGTGATTCTATAGATTTCGATGTGCACTTTCTAAAATTCAACTTTGCCCCCTCGTATCTTTGCCGATCGCGCCGCGATGTTCGGAAGAATGGTACCCAGAAGCAGTTTTTTGACAATATCTCTTTTCCGACTTATTTCACGATAGAAACATATGGATACAAAATGAAGCTATAGAAAATTTCCTACAAATTATGTAATAACTTTTTTTTTCATAGAATGGATAGTTTTGACGTACGAGCGCCGCAAAGTTAGTTCAACATGCGTTTTGGCCAAAAAACATATTTCCACTCCACCTTGAGGTAGTGCGACGTTTTTTCTTCAATCGTGTTATCTTCGCAGGCGCATTCTGTACAGGTGGTCGTTCCGGGCGCTTGGTGATCGAACGAACGACGCGAACGTAAGTAGACGTTTGAACGAACGAACTAGGGCTTCGCAAGACCAAGACCAAGACCAAGACTGGCTGGTCTAGGTCTTGGTCTCGAAAAATAAATTTGGTCTTGGTCTTGGTATTGGTCTCGATATATCAAGACCAAGACAAGAATGGGTCAGTCTTGGTCTTGGTCTTGATAGTCTTGGTCTTGGTCTTGATGGTCTTGAAAAAAAATATATACCGAATTTTTAAAACACACATAACAATATACAGTGCTGATCAAAAACTTTTGAACCGTTTGATATATGCTAGGCGAAATTTGAACACACCATGTGAGAACGTTCTGCATTTTTTGACATAGTTGTGACAGCTGAAAATGTCAAAATGACAGCTGAGCGCCATTTTTAATGAAAAAATCAAATGGAAAGAGGGGTCGAGTATATACCTTATTTTCAAGGCCCTTTGACCCTGATTACAACTGCCGAGTCGCAAGCCTCTGTTATCATTCATGTTGATATTATGATATCGCGTGTCAGATTTTCTTTTGTCACTTTATCAATACCCACTCGCAAGAGTTGACTGCTCCGAACTAAGAGGATATGATGAGGTACAGAAGATCTTCAAAATGAGCTATCACTCAATCTTTTTGATGAGGATTTCACAAAAAAAAAGAATTGGGGTGAAAAAAATCCTCGTCAGGAAGATTGAGTAATAGCTCATATATCAACAGGAATGATAGCACAAGCTTGAAACTCGAAAGCCGTAATCAGGGTCAAAGGGCCTTCAAAATAGGGTATCACTCGACTTCCCATTCCATTTGATTTTTTTATTTAAAATGGCGCCCAGCTGTCGTTTGACATTTTGAGCTCTCACTACTACAAGAAATGCAGAACGTCCTCACATAATATGTTGTGTTCAAATTTCGTCCACATGTATCAAACGGTTCAAAAGTTAGATGGAGGAGGGACCTCTCAGAGCCGCACTGTATAGCATGGCAATTCTAGAATAGATGTTTTCTATAAAACGTCTCTCAGTGGATTATTTTCAAATCACAATTCTGAACCGAAGAAAAAAATTAATTATATTGTACAGCCTGTATAGTTTGGCCTACTAGGCAATAAAATATGCAAAACTATTGTCGATGAAAAAAAAACGCCTTAAAAATGCGTAAGACATTTCATCATTACCTGGGATGGCAGTACGATTTTGACAAGTCTTTCGCATTTCGAAAGCGTTTTTCTCCATTGTAAATGGTTTGCATATTTCATTGCCTATTGGACAACTTAAACGAGATCTACTTTATATCCCATAAGAACAAACTCTTCTGGGCATCCATGTCAAACAAAGGTTTCCAAAAAGCATCATTTTGCATTGCATGCGCCCATTCACAGTGAGTAGATCTTGATTTGTTTGTGTGAGATGCGGGGTTTGTGAAACTTGAGGGCGCCACCATGCCTTCCGACCGACCGATCTTACCACAGTCTATCAATTTAGGAAATAGGTACAATTCCTCTTAAAAATGTCCTTTATACTTGTATATTCAACATAGCGTTGGTTCAATATTCAGTAACCCATTACACATTATTTATTTTCCATGTAGGTTAGTACATTCCTTGATGAATTTGGGGATATTCGTTTCAATGATTTGTCATCACTGGTTTATACCTATTGTGAATTGGAAAATCACAATGATACATTTTTTCAAGGATTGATTGACTTATTAAAAGTAGATAGAAACATTTTTGCAGATTTCATTGAATATTGTGACAAGACGAGACTCTTGTGGTAGAGTCTCGGTCTTGGCCTTGGTCTTGAACGTCAAGTCTTGGTCTTGGTCTTGCGAAGATATTCAGGTCTTGTTCTTGGTCTTGGTCTCGGTCTTGTCACCAAGACCAAGACTAGTCTTGTGGTTTCACGAAGCCCTAGAACGAACGCTGCGGTTGAATTCTTAAACACGTTCCGAACGCCGAAGATCGCGGCATATTAAACGACCGCCCGAGCGCTCGACAGCCGAAATTTGAACGCAGTCAGGAAATTACCTTTTAACCAAATGTCAGAAAAACACAAGCTCAATGACTAGTTTCTGATCCATTATCGCACGAACCCCTGTAGACGGTGACGAACACTGTCGGGAACCCCATTTTACGTTCGCGATATTATACGGAATACGGATTGGCGTCTATCAGTCGCTCACACGGACGCCATGAACGAACGCCAAAAAACGACTTTACAGAATGCGCTAGCAGTAGACCTCATAATTTTAAAATGTATCGTATTCTCCCTCGTTTCGCTGTTCTTCATCGACCAAGTGTTACGAGTTCTTTGTCTTTTGTACCGATCGAAATTTCACTGATCGAAATATTTTCATATCATCCGCTGTGGGATTATAAGTTCCATCGCAATCCTCTTCATTTCTCATTTCATTGAACTCTTGTTCGAAAATAGAAGACACTTTAAGCAAACCCAACATTTTTTAACGTTTCCACATCCGGACCCCTAAACGAATCGACATACATTAATCATATAAAAACCCGCTGAAGCAGCGATCGATTCTACAGATGACACAAAAATGAACACGCCGCTTTCGTGAAGGTCGCGAAGTGGGCCATTTTAAAAATTTGAAGCTATGGGCAGGAGCGTTACTTTTTGAACGATATTTAAGAGAACATCCACCGGCTACGCTGGGCAGGAGCGTACCTTTTTACTCGGGCAGGAGGCAGCCATATGGGCAGGAGCGAAACACCGAAATGACCAAATTATCATTTATGCGCATGCCTAAAGGAAAGCGACATGTTCATTTTTGTGTAGTCTCGATTCTACGTATACGAAACGGATTGGTGAGACGTCAAAGTTGTCAAACTTCGCGTTTTGTAACCTAGATATTGATTTTTGTTTATATTTTTGGTTTGGTTTGGATGTTTGTGTATTTTTCGTTTATCGGTTTTGAAGAGCTTTTGTTATAATTCTTCGATTAGTTGAGATGCGTTCTCAGATACGGATACGAGAAAAGCCCGCAACGATACGTGCAACGGAACGAATCGGAACCCCCACATCTATTCTGAGCATGCGCAGATTGATGCGGGTACGGATACGTTTGAAATTTAGGACGTGCTCAAAGTGTCTAGTCTTCCTTTGTTCCTCGCTTCATCGCTATCTTGCAATGGAAAAGGAAGAAGCCTCAAGTATTCATAGACGCCGAATTATTTCCAATTCACCAAGCATAGATTCCTGGATAAGTGTTTGTTTTCTGCTAGTGATAATCATTGATTCACTTAAGAGAGTCAAAGATAATATACTTGGTGAAACAAATAAGCCTACCCAAACCGAGGTCGAGAATTTATATATGGAAACCATCAAAATCTTTCCACTAGAACTGTGATAATAGACCGATACCATGTGACATAGAAAACATCTGATTCCTGAAAAATTATGTCACACTTTTACAGTATTTTTTTGTTTTGAAGTACAGTGACAGTTCAAAAGTTTGGGTTGAAGTCGTTAACGTTGCCAAAATTGTTTTTATCACAAATAGACACTCAAAGCCAAGTCAACAATCCAACCGTATCCGTATCCGTATCGATCTGCGTATGTGCAAACTCGATGCGTTGACAGTAGTTTGAAACGGTCTACGTAAAGACACGTATCGTACTCTTTTTGTACTCATACGTTTCCGGAAACGCATATGTAAAAGTCAAAAATATCTACGTCAAGAAAAGTGTTTCTAACTAATTTTGTAAGTACTATTCACTCATTTTATTTCTTTAACGATGTCACTATCTTACATGTATCCTAAATAACAGATCCAATTAGGTACATGATATTCATACATTTGAAGGATCCGTATATGTATAAAAATGCACGATTGGCTTCAAGTGTCCAATCATTACATTGTCTGTGATTCGTTTTCAGGGCAATGTTCAAAATATATTTGCTTTGATCGAAAAAAACCTTTATATCCACAACTAACAATGCTCATAATATTTAGTTGTAACTTAACCTATATGCAATTTTACTCTTAGTAGTCATATCTGGCCGATTGCACCGACCTATTCAAGGGATACTCAACGCTAAGGAACACTTAACTTCAATTTTTGCAATGCAAAACTCGAAGTTAAGGGTTCCTTATAGCGTTAAGTATCCCTTGAATTAATGGTTGGTGCAATCAGCCAATAGTTAAATAACTGTCAACTGGTAAAACGTATCTACCTATTATTATTACTTATACTCTTAATACATGCACTGGAAATGATAACATTCGATATACAGGGTGTCCCAGATCACCTGGTCACTTCTTATACCGCAAATAGAGGAACCATAAATAAGAAGTTTGAGATGGGGAACTCATGGCCGGAGATGCCCCGTTTCCAAGATACAGGGTGTACAAGTTTCTCAAAAAAAAATAATATTTGAATTTATTTTGAAAACCGCTCAACCGATTTTGATAAAATTTTCCGGGTTTGAATACTAAATGGAATTGCATGTTCCTGAGTATTTGGAAAAAAAATACCTCGTCCAGGGCCGGAGTTGGAGAAGATGAATGCACTATTTTTTTTTTAAATAGTTATAACATAATTCTTTCAGAACAATGATATTTTTTTCTAAAACTTTGTTCAATTTCCAACAAAATATCTCTATTGATTTTTTTCTGTTTGACGCACCGTTTTCGTGTGAAAAAATAAAAACCATACTATTGTCCTTCAAAGCGTTGATAAATGAAAATTTTCAGTTTTGGTAAAAGAAGGAAATCCTACTGTTCTACTCGTCGAAGAGAAAAACCTCAGAAGACCTTTTCCTTTGGTAATTGAATGAATATTTTGAAAGAAAACAAAATTTTGTTCAAAAAACAGTGGCGTGTAATTTTTGTTTTCTCGAATAGTCAGACCATCCGTTCGATCGGTTGGCTCGACTAGGGTTCTTGGAAATGGAGCACTTTCGGTCATGGGGTTCCAATACCAAACTTCTTATTTCTGGTTCTTCTACACTGTGGGCCAAATTGAGTTAGAACATGATTTGACGCTTGATAACTTTTTTGTTTGTTGAGGGAATTTGATAAATTTTGGATATGATATAAATCAATATGTTCTGAATGTCACCCTGAAAAAGCTTGCGAGTTCCAAGCCAGGACGGGACTTACGACGTTTTTATGAAATTGGTGCATTTAAGCTCGTTGCAAAAACGAACTGCGCTACTTACAGACCAACTGATATATTTTTTTTAAAGGATATTAGTGGGAAAGGGTATCCTAAAAAATATCAATATTCTAGAACCATTACCTAAAAAACGATGTTTTTTTCTTTATGATAGTGCTTGTCGGCATTAAAAATATTTCACTTCATTTTCATCAAAGATTCTTGAAATTTTATAACAATGCGAATTGTTTGTTAGAGATTTGTCGATTTTTTGACATTTTAGAATTTTTAAATTTGAAAAAAAAAATCATTATTTTTTTTTTTTTTTGATAAACTTCGTTAAATTTGACTCGATAATTTGAAGGGGCCGTGACGTTTTTGTGCACCCATATTTTTTTCCATCAATC